>CAEFZY010050590.1:0-18734 GCA_903066815.1 Brachyrhaphis roseni
CTTTTTTGTTTGCTGCATTTCATTCGGGGGTGTTTGCGTCTCTTTTTTTGTTTGCTGCATTTCATTCGGGGGTGTTTTCTTTTTTGTTTGCATGTTTTCTCTTTTGCTGCGCATTTGCACCTGTCGGCCACCGTACGTCTGCGTTGTTCTGCGCATGCAGGTTGCTTTGGGATCGTAAAATGTTCACATAAAAGTCTCATTGCAGCCACATTTAATTAGTACGGAGCCCCCTAGGGGACATCTTTTGTGTTACCTCGCAATAATGTACTGATCAGTTCATGCGGCATAATTTAATACTGAGCGCCTTTCTTACGGTGCCCACTGTACTTTCTGCTAGTAAGGTTTTCGTAAGATTTTTACATGCATATTAATGCCTCATTTGTGAGATGTCAACATTTTTAAATATTTTTCTTGAGGGTAGAAATGCATCACTTATGTGCAGAATACAAAAGCAAAACAGGTCAAACATGAGCTTTCCATTTCCCTTCTACGATGTAAGCAAACTTTCCATAAGAAGGAAAAAATGTATAATATCCAAGCTATTTGAACTATTCCTGAATTATTTTCATGGGGCAAGTCATCTGAAAGTTTGATTGAGACTTTTTTGTGTTGGTTGTCTGAAGTTTTAATAAAGGATCATTTTTAATGATTAGTTCCATTTCTGTGATTGCAGTAAGCAATATAAGCTTATTGTGAGGGAGTGTAAAAGTTTTGTGAAGTAATGCAAAAGAAAAAAATTTTGCCAAGGGCTCAGAAAATTGGTAGCATTACCAATCATGCCAAAAAATAAATAAATCTAATTTTAGCAAGAAATTGGAAGCATTGAGCATTAAGGCAACAAGTCTTTACAATAAGTCTTGGTGCTTATTCTATATTTTGCTAAAAGTTTTTGTTTCAAAATCAAAATAAACATGTTGGAGATCATATAATTAGAGCCAGGGAATAATTTTAACAGCAGCATGAATATGTTTTTATCATATTTTATTATTTTTGTTTTAAACTTGTGTGAATTATGTGACACCGTGTTAAATTTACTGGCCCGGGCTTGATAGTAAGAATCAAGCCCGGGCCTACTTGCATCACAGAAGACATTTTCCTCCTAGATCAGCAGACTGATTATCCTCTCACTTAATATTTTGTGTATAAATTCCAGCAATATTGAATACAAACCTCCAGAAAAATTTACTATGAAATTATCTTTTTATTGCTGTAACTGCTGACCTATATACTTTATATATATATATATATATATAACTTCCCAATTTTAATGCTCAGGCATTAAAATTAAATTCATTATAAATACTGCAGGCCAGCTGCAGTATTTCAAAATTTACAACAAATACATGAACTTTTAAACAGCCCAAATGTGAAGCAAATGACTCATGCAGTTGCAAAAAAAAAAAAAGAAAAAATTGGCTCTCGCATTGAGGAGTAAATAATTTAAACAGACTGGAAGTTGTTTCTTTTTCAGAACAGAGAGCTCCCTTCCATTGATTCTGTTCACTAAAAACACTGTCAGAGATATTTTGAAAAATTAATCACAAAATCATGTCTAATTTATCAAATGAACACATTTTTCAAGTTAAGCCTATATTGGTTTAAGGCAAAAACATCTCCCAATTTTTAAGGACTTGACTATGGATGCCAGTAAATCGAGTGAAAATGTACAGTAGTACCCTCCCATTCGCAACCATCAGCCAAAACATTAAGACCAGTGCATGCACACATCCACACTCTGAATGTCCAATATGTACCAAGCATGGCTCACTTTTATATGCTTACAACATTAAGCTCTGTTACAGCTAAAGCACATGAAGCTGGGATTAACAGAGCACACAGACCTTCAAATAAAAGAAGTTATTCTCAAAAATAACTATATTCTTTGGGCTTCAAAAATGAATATAAAGTTCAAGATATGGAGCAAAAATAGTATTTTGTTATGTAAACGATCCATATAAAAGAAGCATTAAGTTCCAACCTAACAACAGCTTCAGCAAAATTGGCAGCACGATTAGCTCTCAGCAACACAGCTTCAGAGAAAACTGAAATATACAAGAAGGGAAAACAGCAGAGCTGAAACTCTAACAGAGTCAAAACCAAACATTTCTGAAGAGAAAGTCCATTCATTCAATAAAATACAACAGCTTTAAAATGTGCTACAAAGAAAAATATAAACATTTGATCAAAATGGAGTATTAAATGCTAATGATAGCCTAGAACTAAAGCAAACTAACAAACAGGAGCAAAACTGTAGTTCCATATTTGTCAAGACTCCCATTTTGGCTGTGAAGGTATTGTTCTTTACCCACCTTTCTCACAGTGCTCCTGTATTAGTATTTTCCCATAAATATCTCATGTCTTTAGTACAACATTTTTCTTTTATAGGAAAATTACTATTTATGTTAAGTGGAAGGTTTTCAAACTTTCATTTTGGACCATGTCAAGATCGCATTTCACGAATGTCCACAAATGGCTGGTTGAGGCAGAATCTTTAGATAAAACCATCCATCAACAAACTGTTTAAATATTAATAAATAACTGTGAGTACATATTGATATTTCAGAATGATGTAATTTGGCAGCATGCTTTGATTTGATTGATAAAATGATATTTAGCTTCAACTTTTAGTGGGCCAGATTTGGCCCCCAGGGCCTTCAGTTTTGACAGGACTTACATAAAATGTCATTTTTGTTCCCAACATGTGGCTTGAAGATTACTCATCACATTTGGATACAAAAACATGCCACATACAATTACTCTAACATTTAGCATATTTTAAACTCAAATCAGAGTGCAATACTCCTGCCAGACGCAGCGATTAAATGCTTTCCTGGCAGATGTTAGCTCACCTCTCCCATCACTTATGTCTGTTCTCGCCTTACTGTGGTTTGTATGTCCCATCTGTTTACAATTATTTTTGGGGGATGTTTTTTCTCAGTCTTTTGGCAAACTATACTGCTTTCCACGCCGCCATTGTTTTCATAATCATCTTTTTACTGGGCTATAATTTCAATACTTAAATGACAGCCAAATCGACCATCTGGAGCCTTGTTTACATTCATATTTCTTTACGTACAGTTGCATAAAGCATTTTCTTGCTTTCGTTTTGATAAGGTGGCCTCAACTTCTACTATGCTTAATCTTTCAGTAAAATGGACCGTATAAAATACAAATATAGGCGGTTTGTTGAAGCTAAATGAGTTGCATTGCCACAAGTTTGTTATCTGACATGTGCGCAGCTTTCAAGGAAAGCTTAAAATCCAGTGATTCTGCATTCTGCTGATCTATTGAGAACAAGACACTATTAATCCTAACTGAACCTGTCGAGATAAAGCGGAGCTCTGGCGGATCGCGCCGTTAGCTCCCAAAACTAGAAATGAATTCTAACACCAGTGATTAATCCCCTTGAATCCATCTCTGCATTACTCGGTGAGCCAGTTTATGCAGTTCTCCGCCGTCAGTGCGCTCAATGCTCTGCTGTCTTCGATTTACTGGGAACATAAAAATACATTTTATCTTCCAGTGTCTGAGCAAACACTGAATGCCAAGATAATGCCGTCTTCTAAGTGTTTATTGCACCTGTTCTGAATGGCAACGCTCAATGATGCTGGTAGAGTAACGTTTTCAAATGTTACTTCCTCAAAGATTTTCAAGGTTATAAACATCATCGGTGATAACATAGAATCCGACTTTTCTGCGACAGACTGCTGTTTTTAGGCAACTACTGAAGTGTTACTCAAGCTGTTAGATTCAGTCGAAGACATTCAGTTGTCAGGTAGAACATTGATTTGTTAGAAAAGTCCAGAGATCTCAATCACTCAAGGCAATAAATCCTTTCTTAGACTTTTACAGTAAGCTGCTACATCATATTCTGAAAGAAAGGAAAAAAATAGCTGAATTCTGCAAATACAGGAGACTCCTCTAAAAACACCTACAACTGCCTATTGTCATAGTTCAAACACTAAATATACGTCATTTGCACAGGGGATGTACAGGATTCCTTACTGTGGTTTGTATGTCCCATCTGTCTATAATAACCTTTGTAAATAGTGGAACCCTTAGGCTGCATTCACATTGCAACCCGAAGTGACCCAATTCCATTTTTTTGTCAAACCGGATGTTTTTGCCGAGACCGTTCACACTTCTAAACATATGCAACCTGTGTGTTTTCTACTGTGAACAGGTAGCAATTCTAGAGCCCAGACATGACTGTCTACCTAAACTGGCAGGTAGTTAGACAGAATCATAGGCAGAAAACACATTTGAGAGATTTGTTGAGAAAGAAAAACAATATCCTGGGCATTAAGCAAAGCACTTTCCAATCCATAATCTTAAAATACTAAGAGAACAGCACAACTAAATCTGTCAAGACATGTTAGTTTCCAGGTTAATCAGAGAAGCAGCCAAGAAACCACAAATTCAGAAGACGTGGAGATAAGTTGATGGGGCAACTACTAATCATGGAGTCTACAGTAAATATGTGGATGGATGTAGCCAAATACAAGTCAACCCTAAAAAATCCTGTTTGAAAAGGGAAAGAACATTTGAGACCGGGGTGGAGGTGTTGCTTCCAGCAGAACAATGACTCTAAGCTACTATTTTTCTCAGTTGTTACATTTGCAAATGCAAAAAGCAGGAAATCTGAATTACAGTGTCACAGAAGATCAAATTTAAAAAAAGATGCAGTATATCATAACACCTTAGGTTCACATCTTCACAGCTGTGCCTTTTGAACCCATCCACATATGAAAGAAGAATATAGTGATTTAAACCTTTCATACCATCAACCCTTCTGTACATATAGGATGTCGTTACCTTGGTTTCCTCAACATGAAGTTTCTCAGTTCTGTAAATACCCATGTGTTGCACGTGCTGTAGTGCATTAGGTCTTGGACTTTGCATGTAATCTCTTAATTTAAAAATGATCTGTGTGTGTGTTTTAATTATGTTTCAGGAAATGAAGGAGATTCCAAAGCGTGTCTGTACCAGTGATCAAAGTGGCGACAGCAGTGAGTTATGGTGGCCCTCAGGCGAGGATGAGTCCTCTTTGTTCTGTCCTTCTCCACAACCTGGATACTTCTTACAGTCAAAGACTCCATCAACAGCCTGCCAAGCGACAGACAAAGGCTCCTCTATCACTCTCTACGTGGCTGAAATGGGATCGGTTTGTTCAGGGTGACGGGGCCTCATGGGCAGTGATGGGATATAGCAGCCAGGCTGTCTTCAGAAACAAATGACTCAAAGCACACCTCATTCTCCTGTCTTTTTAGGATTATTGAGATTTCTTACACAGACAGCAGCCATCAGTCACAGACAGCGCTGAATACATTTTCTCTTCATGTGTCAGTGATAAAAGAAAAAAAACTAAACATTTGTTCCATTGTAACTATTCTGATACTTTGAAGATAAGCTAGTGGAATCTTGATAACAGCAAATATACTACTGAAATCTAAATCTAGAGAAAGATTGGCAATGATATAGTGGAGGATGTGTGGTAAAATGTATTATGTGCTTATTTAGATTTGGCAGAAGTCAATTGGATTGTTGAGACAAAAGTCGATTTGTTTGGAAAGTGCCAGTTTTCATTTGCCTAGAAAGTCCGATTTATTTGTGGAGGTGTGAATATGCAATCAAATCGATGCAGAAGAAAACAGCAAATTCTGGTCAGTCTAAAAACCCAAGTCTCACCTGAAGGGATTTGTGAATGCGAAGCTTAACGGAGACCACTCCAAAAGCACCCACAATCCCCTGCAATGAAGGGGATTGTGGGTAAATTCAGAAAAATGGCTCATGGTTATTCGTAAAAGATAAAGGAGAGACCACATAAAAATCTGCTGTCATCCATTTTTGTTTATATTTGGTTAATAAGGAAGTTGTTCTCATGTCCTCTTCAGTATTTCTGGTGCAGATCACCACCGGCAAATAGGGGGGTAAGAAGTTTTTCAATCTGAACCACTCTAGTAAGTTTACCTCTGAAAACAAGAAACGCTTTATTATGGTGGTTACAGCTAAAAGAGGTCCAATCGCTTATTAGGTTGAGGGAGGCAGATACTTTTTCACACAGGGCCAAGTTGGTTAGCTTCCCCCCCCCCCTAATGTCTTCCCTCTAATAATCTTTGTCTAATATTAAAATTTGATCATCTGAAACATTTATGAGTGAAAGAAATCAAAACTAAATCTATGAGAGGACAAATAAGTTACATAGACTGTGTGCCATCATTACAGTTTTGGAAAGATTTCATCATCCTACATTTTGCAGGGATTTCCTCAGTATATTTTAAGCCTGGCGGGTCACCAGGCTTTACTTGCCCCTCCATAGGGGACACATTGAACTGGACGTGAGGGGATGCGCAACAGTTGCGTTGTCCTGCACGCAGTTATTTCCAATTTATGATGCCTCCGAATTTTTTGCAACGTTTAAAATTTTTTTAGATAAAAATACAGTGGATTGCTGTAGCGCCCTTATAAAAGACTGCAAGTTTTCTGTGAGAAACCCTGAATATATTCATTTTCACTGATTGATTTATTCTTTGAATGGCTGCAGAGTCATATGCCACCACTATCCAAGCAAAAAGAAATCATCAAGATTTTTCCCAGCTTCTCAGTCTGGCAGTCTTAACAATTTTCTACTGAATCAAAGACCAACAGTGACGGTGCCCTCGGCTGCCTGTTGACATGCTCATTTTTCTTGGTGAAGATGTAGAACGTGCTGTTGTTTACTCAATTACCAAAGCTACAAATGGCACTCTTAAACTAAAATGTGTGACGTTAATTGTCATTTAAGAGGTCTTTTTTTTCCCCTCCTGCTAAACTGTTAAGATTGCTTACGTTCCCTTTAACAAGATTGGTAGTTTTGAGATGAAGACTTGATCCCAGCAAGACGCTGCTGAGAGAGAAAAGGGCACAATTAGTTTCCAGATCAATTGGGATAGGGCGGGTGGAGAGGAGGGGCCAAATCAATACAGTGATTATGCATGAAAACGTCATCTGCTTAAACAGAGATCAAAGCGTCGATGATCTGAGCTGGAGCGACTCGGGTTCCAGCCATACGTGATCTATACGCCGCGTGGGGAAGAGGAGAAAGCAGACAGATGAGTATAGGGATGAATTACAGAAATGTAAATGGAGACATGATATCGTTACCCCAGGGCCTACCAAACTATGTTGCTTTTATTATCTCATTTTTAATCAATAATGTAGAAATTCTCTCATGAAGCACTTGGTGTCCTCTGGGAGATTCAGCGTTTGAAAAGCAAACGGAAAGAAAAAAAGAGGTGATCGTGGTCTGCTTTTAAACCACTCTTTGTCTGCTTGGTAAAGACGCCACAAACCTGACATATTCTGAACAATCAGGGCGGAGTCGGAGTCAGAAAGCCACACAAGTCTAACATTTACACTTGCTGCCGCAGAAAAGAGCAAGCAATCAAAGACAGTCACACGGATTCAAATATTTATGACTTTGAGAAAGCATGAACTCTCCTTTCTTCTCCTTTGAGGTCAAAAGGATTAAGATCAAATCTGGGGACGGAACGATAAGAGAGTATGCACAAAGAGACGACATCCTCCGCTAGCTTTTACAAACCGCTTCAAAAAAAAATTGTTCCGAGCATCCAGAACGGGGGAGGCTATCTGAAATCGAGGAAGTCTCGCTGTGAATTATGGATGCCGCCTGAACGGGACACGTTGTTGTGTCGCTTTACAGAGAATAGGTAGCAGCAGACTGATAAAGTAAGTAAGATGAAAGAGCGGGAGCACCTGGCAGGTCTGCTCACTAGCATCTTTGATCCTCCGAGGCAAACATCAAAGGGCCCCGTCGGTGTCTTTGTGCGGACGCCAGGCAGGGAAGCAGCCGCAGCTTTAAGCACCAATCTGCAGCGCAAAGTGCAATTCAACAAGAGCGGCGGCTTAGAAAAAATGGGCTATTTTTCCCACAGGCTGAAATTACAACAACTGTGCAAAGCCCCTTGATAACAGAGGTACGTCTGATGTGATCAATTCGAGGACAAGAGTGAAGAAATTTCAGAGCAATTACTGTCACAGGAAATGTTTTGGGAACCAGAAAATACCAATGAAAAGTATGAAAAGCGTCTACAATTTCCTGAAAATCTGTAAAAGTGTTCTTGTTTTTTTTTCTCTTTGTTTTATCTTTAAATAGCCTTTGCAAAACTGAGAACTAATCACACGTCTAAAGGACTGGTTTTGGTTTTAGGTTTGATTTGACAGTCTGTCTGCATAAAACCAAGCCACAAAGTTCACAAAGTCCAGATTATTACATGTGTTTTTGTCAGACACAACAATAAGTTGTGCCTGACAAAAACACAAAAATATCAAATGTTTTTGTTCCCTAATTCTCACATTTTCATAATTTACAACCTTTAAAAAGTGTGACTGTGTGTACATAAACATTTTACTGTTGCAAAGCTTTTCTTTATAATAATCAGTGTGTCCAATTTGAAGTAATGCCCTTCATGTTATTCACTAGGAACAGAAGAGAATATGATACTTTGAAAAGGAGCAAGATGTGTATTCAATTATACAGCCAGAGTAATAATAATAATAATAATTTAATGCAGTTTTTTCTCATGTTTTATAAAGTTTTGAGATTTAATTTTATAGACCAACTCAAACCAGCAACAGTTTGTAAATCAGTATAGAAATTATACACAGGTTTTTAAAATCTTTGACAAGTTGGTCATGCACTTTTGTCCAAGCTTGCCAAATTAACACATTGAACCTTTTTTTTTTCTTCTACTGAAAGATGCCAGTTTTGTTTACCTAGAGGAACTTCTTTCTCATTCTTTGCTAAATTTAACTCGGATGGATGATATCTGAGCATTCATTTTCTTGTCCTGTTGAAAATACCCAGCTACATTTGCTCTGATCTCAAACATTCTAGGGCTGCTGTAAAACAATTATTTTATTAATTGAGTAATCTATCGATTATTCTGACGACCAAATAATCAAATAAAAGATTTTCACATTTTCTAGTTGCATCTTAAGCTAGTAAAAGACGTGAAAGAAAAAATGAAAGTACATAACATCTTAAGAAAATATTTTATTGCTTAAAGTGAAATATGATTCAAGCATCACTTTTAGTCTCGAATTTGAAGTACGTAAAAACTTGTATAGTTTATAGGGTAGGGTATTGACTACAGACTTACTTGACTTCAAGTAAGGCTGAGGCAGCAGTGTAGTAAGAAATACTGACTGCTAAGCCCTGTAGGTGGGAGTTATGGTCAATGTTTGACCATATGAGCCTACAGTCTTTGCCAAAAGTCAGGAGTGATGAAAGCGATGTCGGGGTATTTGATATTTGATTTGATATAACCAAAACATAAAACAAGACGCATCTAGAAATAAGTCTGTGGACATTACTGCTCACCGCAAATTTGTTGTGGTGCAGAAGTAGCCTGGTTGTGCAATGAGCAGATGTGGCTTATCAAAAAAAAAATATGACTAAACAAATGAATGAACAAATTAAATCACGTACTGAACAGAATGACATGTTTTACAAGAAAAGCACACATTTTTACAACTGCAGTTCTCTTATGAAATTTTAATTAGCTCCAAGATCTTTTGCAAAAAAAAAAAAAGAAAAACATCAAATAAAGCAGAACAGCACAGTTGTTTAAACATGACTGTATTCATATGATTCATTTGCAGACCAAAAGCAGCAGCAGCAAAAGACAAAATTAATCATTTAATTTACTCACTCAATTCGGATCAACTTGTAGGTGGTTTGCGTTGCTCCACAAACTCCTCAGAGTGATTTTAATTAGCTCTGGGACAACAATGAGACGGCTGCTTCACTCGATGTAATTAAGCATAAATAAAATATATTTTAAAAAATCTGCATTGGTTTTTACATTCCTCTTGTGGCTGTTCTACTAAATACATATTTAAATACGCTGATATTTGACTTTTTTCACTATGGGCCCATTGATAATTGGTGCCGCACAAACTAACAAAACGGAAATGGTACAATTTTTATTTTTTATATCTAATTATTTACAAAGGTCATATGGTTTCATGAGCACCAGGGTAAAGAGAACTGTTGTGTTAACGTTTTGCATAAAGTATTCAAACTGGCAGGAGTCCAAATTATGCAAAAAATGTAGTAATAATAATTTGATGGTATCAAAATTCAGTACTTTCAAATCTGTCTTAACATTTGACCAATAAAAGTCACCATCATCATTTCTCTCTGAAAATTATCTTGCAACTGCAAGTTATTTTACAGTTAGACCGCTCAAGAAATAGTCTTTGTTTGGCAATTAGACATGAAAAATAAAACAAAAAAAATATTAGTAATTAGTTTACTTTAAATCAAAATTTAAGGTAAACTTTAATCATTGCTCTCATTGCAGGTATGGGCAAATGTGAGTTATTTGCCATTTTCTCCAAGAAGTTTGCCGATTAACGAAGAACAACAAACATCTACCTTCCTAAAGTCTCATCTTTTCCATTTTTGAAGAGTGGTTAAAATAAAATGCCCACTGTGCCATATATTGTTACCACAGGGAAACAAATTCAGAAATTATTCAAAGTTCTTAGCTCCTTAAAGAAAAATGTAAAACCACAAAAACTCTGGGTATATTTTTATAGGAAATGGTTTCAGTAGGTTAGCACAACAAATATTTTATAAAAGCAACCATTTCTAATGTGGTCGTTTTTACTCAATACTTGTGAATAAATAAAAAGTTTTATTTTCCAATTGTTGCCATGCAAAACTGTGCTACTGGATTAAAAGATGACCATTTTAACAATGGTGCAACTAACTAGGGAACACAGCATTCAAATAAACTAACCCAAAAATCTTCTACAGCAGTAAGGTTGCAAAAAATATGCAGCTGTAACAAGACATACTATGTGTATTACCCTTGCAGGTTAAAGATTTAAACTGTAAAAGTCAAAAAGTTGCATTTAAGATGGATTGTGACGTTGCTTCCAAGAGAAACATTACTTCCACCTAATCCACGGAGATAATTTACACTTTAACTTCTTTGTTTTATAGTAGAATGCACAGACTGCGTGCAGACTGCAGATGATGTTGCTGCATAATAAACCTGAATATTTAGTAGTAATCTAACATCTCCTACATCCTCTATTTATTCTGTTTCCATTATGGATAAAAGTGCAACTGTCTCTGAGCATTAAAAGCAATTTAAAAAACGATCCGCACTGTAGAATTAACGTACAAGATCAATGTTTCCTTCAGTTTTCCAAGATAGTGTAACAACTGAGCTGGCTTGATAGTAAAATAACACATTTAAAGAGGCTCTAGCAGTCAAGTGAAAGCTGAATGTTCATCAATATGATTTGACATTACTTGTTAACATTTTATGCCAAGATTACATTTGAGAAATAGAACGTTACATGTCAGTGATTTGTGGTTGTAGACGCAGAATTTGTATCTAATCTTTTTGACATTGGAGGACTTCCATATAAATTCAGGCTTCACAAAAGTCATGTCATGGGGAAAATTAGGTCTAAATGTTTTTTTTACATAAATTTAACGCAAGACACATCATTGAGCCAGAAAACATTTTGAAAGTGTGAAACAGAAACACAATTGTCCTTTCCAAACTGTCCAAGTGGAGAAGTTAGTTAAGGCGCATTTACTTCAGCCCCGTTTAGTTCACTTTAATCAAACTCTGGTTCATTTGTCTAAAAAGTCCGGTTCATTTAGGGAGGCGTGTACGTGCAACCGAACTCTGATGTGGATAAAAATAAAACGAACGCTGGTCCAGGCGGACCAGCCTGGGTCTGGGTTTGGTTGAAGTGAAATCTGGTGCAGTTCGAATGCATAAGCGGACAAGAGAGCGCTCCAAAAGCAGGAAGTGGACTATGGTGCAGGACATTCTGGGTAAATACAATCAAACAAGTCAAGTGAATCCCTGTGGACATTAGAGTAACAATGCCAGTCAGAACAGGAGCAATAATGATAACCTGTAGATGAATATTGCCAAAGGTTTTATGTTTAGAATTAGATTTAAGTTTGGGTTTTAAACCTGAATTTAGTTTAGAATGTCACTACAGTCACCCTGATGTCCACGTCCTCACTGGATGAGTCTATACATAAATCTTCACTTTATGAACTAAAAATTTAGCTCTGCTTTCACTCCAAGTGGACAATGGCCTTTTAAATGTAGCATCCTTACTCCTTAGCAATAAGAAGCATTTTATGAGATGTTTTTATTTCTTGATTTAGTGCATTAATTGAATTTAAGCTTTACAGCTGAAGCCAACTGATGAGGAAATATGGAAATAATGTTGAAATATGCCTTTAGCCATCATCTTCTTATGATTTAGGTTAGAATACTGTATTTTACAATATTTATCAAAAACAACAACAGATTGCATCTATTATCCACTCACACCATGCGCATGTAAGAGTTGATCGCATATAAAGTGCATTGTAGCCAAAATGCCGAGCGCCCACCTATTCTACAGTTTGCTAATTGTTCCCTCTGATGACGGCTCTACCGTTTGGTTGCTCATTGAGCTGCGGAGAGAAAAAGGCTGACCACTTTCTCCAGTATAATTGGACAAATTCATCAATTACATCAATAGCAAATTACAACGTTCATAATTGATCCCTGGGCTGCTGCAGTATAGGTCATCCCACTGTTCGATAGCTATACCGCAATATTCATGTTACACTGAACATATTCAGGAACTAATTAAATCTCAAAGGAGGCGATCAATGTTTGAAGAGGCATGGGAAAACTATTGATTCTCGCCCACAACAGAGATCTCTTAAACCAGCGATTTAATCTGCATGACATGATATGGGCTCGTCTTGTTATGAGGATAGCGGGCATGCTAATTTAGCTTGATGAATTTCATTTGCTGAGGTAACACTTTTGTGTACAATCTCTACTCCTTCTTTATTGCATAGAGGTGATAAAAATGTACACATAAACGGAAATAAATTCTTCAATTGCACCTATTGCATCCTCACGTTGCGGCTTCTATTAACTACGGGATTACATTTGCATTGAACAGGTAGAGAGGCAGAGCATCCGGGAGCAATCGCAGCACTTGTAGAAGGAAGGTGGCTATCAGCATGAAATTTCACGAAATGAATCAATATCCAGGGCAGGAGGAAAAAAAAAAAAACAATGCCTGGATATAGACACTATTACTGCGACAAACACTGATTGTTGCTTGCCTTATTCTGTTGTGATGGGAAAGACTGCCAATATCATGCTATTGTGGTTCTTGCATGTCTTTCTTAAAAGCACATTTATTTTATTACATTAATCCATTCTATATGCTCCCATTATATACACACAACCACTTTATTAAGTAGATTCGTTCAGTTACTTCTTAGCACAAGTAATGGAGGCAATCATATGGTAGAAACTTGATGCCATTAGGCATCTATATCTGAAGAAAAGCAATTTAAGGACATTTTAATGCTGAATCATTTAGTACCAGATGAGCTTGTCTGAGTAGTTCAAGAATTGCTACTCTACTGGGAGTTTTAGCCAAAATTACCTCTGGATAGAGAAAATGGTCCAGTTGTGTGAATAACAAAAATGGGTCAGAAGATAACAGACAGTCCAATCCACATCTGGTTTCTTTAGAAATCACTGAACAGCTCAGAACCAAAATACATTAAAGATCTGTTGCTGTATCAACCGTCCAGACCACCCAGCTCTTCTGGTTGTAGTTTACCATGCTTCTCCAGAATCAGAACCAAACCCGGAGAAAGAAACGTTCAAAGCTGCTGAAACACAGTCCCTTTAAATCGAGTCCAGAAACCCACCTGTTCAGAGCCGCATTTCATAGTAACTGGAATATTGATCAATACATTCGATGATATGCTTTGTTGATTTTCATGCCATTGTTTATGGTTTGTTTCATAATTTGTTACTGTATTGCAATTTTACACTTTGAACTTCCATGTCATCATATCAATATGAACCAAAATCTGTCAAGAGCATTTTCTTTGACTTGTTCAAATTGATACCATGAAGAATTGATGCAAAACTTTCTCTCTAGCTAAACAGGATGTGTACCTAAGGACTTGGAGGATGTGTGTATTGTGTGTCTACAGAGATGAAAGGTGGAAAATTTAAACAAGTGTAATTGTGTGAAGACAGCTCTCGCTTTTTTTTTCCTGTTTGTATTCAATGACTATCTTGAACTGGGAGTTCTGCACTTAATATTGGAGTGTCTGCAAAGGGTATTTCAAATTTCTCTGAATTCATTAGAAAATAAAACCAAATGGATTGAAATTACAGCCACATCAAGTAATCAGCATGCCGAGGAGAGTATCTGCAAATCCCAGCTTATCGTGAACTTAAGGGACGACGTTATTATCAGGTCTCTGCTACATAACTCTGACATTTAAGTTTTTGACAGTGAGGCACGTGCAAAAGATAAATGGTCTCTGAGTTGCATTTCTCATGCCACAGAATTTTGTGGACAAGAATCTAAATGTTTTCCGTGTACAACATCAAATTAACAAAAGACAATACAAGATGTTCTTATCATTTCAAGTATAAAGCTAAACTAATTCTTACATGCCATGATCTGCAAATGCAGCTATATTGACTCAAAATGGCCACACTCATCAGTATAGCATAGCTAACTAAAACAAAGCATGTGAGAACCTGATATTTGTGGTTTACATTCTTTGAGTTGCAGTAATATAATACGGTTGATTGTAATCGGGGCAATTTATTTTGCATTTAAGTTAAATCATTTTTTTTATTTTATGCTACATTTGTAGAGTGAGTCAGTGGCTTGATTCAGGTCTACAGTCCAATTTTATTGAATATGAAGCTTCTCTTTTCTGGGTAGGTGACATTTAAAAGGCTCAGTGTTCACTTTAGGCAACAGTAAAAGGTTTAAATTCATTAATAGCTGAAATACGGTCCATGTCATTTCAGGCTACTTTCTCCTCCTCCATCCCCTCTCTCTCTGCCGATGACCTTTCTCCGCTGTCCATGTCTCTGTCCCAGTGAAGAGGGTACTTGGCCGCTCTCCATTTTGTCCCAAATGAGGCCAGCTGAAGGGAGGGTATCAATGCTTTTTTTTTTTCTCCTCTAGTCATTGGAAACAGCTGTCAAGCTGTCGTCTGCCACAGAACGGCGGCAGGAGCTGACGGGGAGGAGAGAGAGACATTCGCGCTTCCTCTACGCTCGTAGTAAACAGTCACCTGAGCGGATTCACGGTGCCGCGCCCTCCAGCGACACTTAAAACTCAGGGATATAAACAATGAGGCAGCGATGCTCCGACAGGGAACACTCCCAGCACTGAAGTCATGTTTCATAAATACTGCCCCTAATAAACTTGAGATCCCTTTTACATGTCCTTGGATGATCTCAGTCACGCACAGACTAAAGGCTGCAGCTGTAGGATGTAACGCAGCGCCCAGCAAAAGTATTCACACCCCTTGACAGATTCTCCATTTTGTTAAGTTATAACCTGTATTTTATTAGAATTTTGTGTCATAAACCAGAGCAAAAATGCATGAACTATTCAGATATTTTAATGTTTTTACCAATCTCAAAAGTGTGGCGTGCATAAGGAATGTACAGCGTGATGCTACTGGTTTTAGCTGTTAAAAGTTGTCAACATAACGACCTGAATCCTAAATGTACGTGTGATATATAAAAGAAATAAGGGACGCAGTGCTTTGCATCTAATTATCAACACAAAAGAAAGGTTTTAATTAAAAAATAATAAATAGCGAGAAAGTAGTTCAGTTATGCTAGCTTGACTTTTACAACCTTAGCATGTAGATGTGCTGCAGAATTCAGCGCGTCTTGCAGCGCTTAAAAAATTAACTAAAAAGTTTCTTGCTTCTTCCTGCTCCTTTTCGAGCATCTTAATATTATTGTAGTACAAAAATGCATTTTTTTTGCATTCCTTGTTCAAAAGTGTGTGATTATATACTTTTAATATGTTCAAAATAAGTAAATATAAAATAATAAATAAGATGACCCACATACCAACTCTGACAGATGATCAGTAGATCATAACAAAATAAACATCAAGCCTGAAAACATAACACTGAAACGGACCAAATGTTTTTTGTGTGGTAAATGTTTGCTTGTTTTTTGTGTTAAATCCTGATACATTAGCCACACTGCTGTCAGTCAGGTTTTTCAAAGGGTTTGGTTTGTTTGACACAGAGAACCACAGCAACTGAAAATGACAAAAAACTAACAAAAGTTGCCATTTTGTTCCCCAATTGAACCGAATGTACCCGACTATCAGGTGAGAAAACACCCAGAGTGCAACAAAGCTGCTGCTGCTAACAACAACATAGGTGGCTCTATTAAGTATCAACTCAAGTGAGCATAAATGCCCACCTCACTTTTCAGATTTTTACTCTCTAAAATCCCCATAAAACACATTGAAGCTTATTAGGTTTAAGAAAAATGAGAAGATTTTTTCGAGGTCCTGTATATGTCCTTGGGTGATCTTGCATCAGTAGCTGGAGCTGAATGACCTGATCTGCGGAAACGCTGCTCCTCTATATTCATATAGGTAACAAAGACAGAAGGCTGGCCTGATAATGAGGTAATATTAAGTGAAATGAAATGCTTCAGAATAAAAAATGTGCAGCAGAGAGGGGAGGTTTCCGTGCAAACCTTCAGCATGTGTTTCATTAGCAGGACCTGACCTTATCTCCCTGGTCCAAACCTTATCTCCCACAGATGCAGCCAGCATGCATAATGGGAGAGGGCCCCTTTGTGCCAAATGCTCAGGGCCAGACCTCATGCTTCTTTTCCTGTCTCAGACTCCCTCCGCCCCCTCACAGCCACAGCTGTACACACAACATCTACACTTGGAGACGGACGCAGAAAGATGTTCACCTCCAATGCGTTCATCAGCACTTCCGCCGTACTGTTTCTCCCCCTCCAGAGGCTGAAAACCAGACACAGCCAGGTTTTATTTCACCACCAGGCAAAAAAAATCATTCCTTTGTCATCTATGTAACTGCATGAAGTTAATCAAATGTTTAAAGAAAAAAAAAAAGAATAAAAAATTAAACCCTACAGTAACTATTGTTGGCTGCGATTTTATTTGGAGTGTTTGTGTGTGGAATACAAGATGAGCATCAGAGCGACGAGGCCAGCAGCTCCATATTCATGGGGTTCATCACATCCGAGCCGCCACTGTAAACAAAGAATATTAAATGCAGATACTGAGGGACCGCCTAATGAACGCGTGCACGTATTACTCACAGAGTGTAATGAAGTGATTGAATTCCTCTTTCATCCAATATTTATTGAAGTAATATTCCTGAGCCTCTTTCCGGGTGAAATAAGAACTCTGGAGTTCAGCTGCACACCTCAGTGGCCTCTGAGCAGAAACACTGCGACTCATTAAGGGAAAAAAAATACAAATCTTTGACTTAATGAAAAATATAAAGTCAATCCATCATCCCTCAGCTGCGTGGATCAGATTATTGCAAAGCTGATATTCAAGAGGAGCTCTGGTGATGTTAGAACGCGTGTACATTGACGCTATCTCGAAGAAATCCTGTTGTCCACGATGCAAATTAAATGTCTGAATCTCATTACCTCTAAATTATCTGTCACAATCTACTTACAATCTCATTAATCTTCGCTGAATATTCAGGAGAGATGGCTCATGACGAGTGTGGGACACCGGCGGAGCATGTCAGCCTGGTGGGATAACTACTCCTGCAAACACAGCGCAGCGCCAGAGCGGGGTAGAAAAGCCCGCAGGTCCCCAGAGACGTGTGGTCTCCGTTTCTGGAGCCGGAGCAGCTGACAGGTTACTGAGGCAGCTTACAGAAAGAAAGAAAGAAAAAAAAAACACCCTCTGGAAGCTTCTGAAACCTAAATCACCTTCAAAATGTGACAGATCACAGCTGTGTACTCCAAGCCTCTTTCATCACACCTGCCAGTACAGACTCAGCTTCTCTGAGCTCCATGTGGGGTTTTTTTTTTTTTTTTGCTCTTTCTTGCAAAGGCCAGGAAGCAGATTTTAGACCATGCATGGCAGGCCGACACCCACAGCGTACATCTCTTTTGGAAAAGTCCGTCTTCCGTCCAACTTGGACGGAAGATGGGAGAATTTCTGACTAAACTGACTTCCATTAATAAAGCTTTTCTGCCAACACACACTACAGCAGACTTGCAGTGTTTCAGTAGGAAGATGAATAGCTATTGGGCTCCCTCTGTTGGCCTGTATGCATAGATCTGCATCCTGTCCGGGTTAAAAGGGTTAAGTCTGGGGATATTCATCTCTCTGGAGTAGTAAATGTCATTTTAAATCACGTTTTGCACTCTCCAAATCATTTTCATATGCACTAGATTATGTCACCGTTGAGAGAGATGTGTATATTTCACTTCATTAGCAGAACCTGTATGTTTAAAATTCATTTTGAGGACATTTAAGGGGGAAAATTAAGACAACTTCAACTTTTTTTTCAGCAGGCTTTCAAAGAACTTCTTATTCGCAGTCTATAGTTTTCTATTTCCCTGAGGTATGAATATGACATGAAACACAAACCGGTGAGTTTGAAACTCTACTCTAAATGAGGCTCCATATTTATCTTGGCAAAATGCAGAGACAGGTGGAAAAGTGAGGGAGACGCAAGTTTACAGCTCACCTAAAGAGAACTACAGCACAGTAGGGTCAGAATTACAACCCTACATCCTGATAATAATAATAATAATAATAATAATAATAATAATAATAATAATAATAATAATAATAATAATAATAATAATAATAAT
>CAEFZY010050591.1:0-19793 GCA_903066815.1 Brachyrhaphis roseni
CATATATATATAAGTTTTATATATATATATATATATATATATATATATATATATAAAACTTCAATAAGTAATTACCTGAGTTCGTTGATAAAAGAATTCTGTTCATTTCTGTCTCCTGCAAAGAAAGCCACAATTTGTTTCAGATTAAATTAGGCTTGTAGATACATTTCAAGACAGCTGATGTATCTGGACTGGTAAAGAGGACTAATATTTTGAAGCCGATATGGCTAAAACAAAATGTTTCATACCTTCTCAGTGCTCTGAGACAAACAGAGGCAGTGCAGGTTGTCTGTGGGAACCAGGTTGGTGCTCTCACAGGGGGTTTCATGGGAGAGCTGCGCTGGGTGAACGGGCTGATAGAAGGGATGCTTCAGGAGATGATTCAGGCTGCCATGGGTCCCATTGTTTGGGGACGGACGAATACGAAGAAGGTCTGATGGGGGAAAGGAAATAAAATAAAAAAAACATTGTACAGGATTTATAACTTGTACAAATTGAGGTAAAGAATGTTTATCTGAGAGGAAAATAACCTGCAAAAGCATTTCTGCTCTAGTTTCTAATTTAATTCAGACACACTGGAGGGTTTCGTAGTATGCTCAACCAGTTCAAAGTCATGCCACAACTCTAGAATTGCACTGGCCCATACAAAACCTTTGTTTTGATTTTTTGGAATTTATTGTTAAGCCATTCGGAGGAGGACTTGGCTCGCATTTTTGCCCAATCTTGTCCTTATTGTTGAATCATGAACATAAGGTGACTAAAGCCTGCAGGGCTTTAGTTGTTGCATTGTTCTTTTGTGTTCATGCTATGCTTGAGTTTTCTGATTTCTTTTGAAGGCTAGCCCCTCTTGGGAAGGTTTACTACTGTTTCATGTTTTCCGCATTTCTGGACAATGGTTGGCTCACTTAGATTCACTGGAAGTCTCGGGGCCTTAGAAATCGCTTTGAACTCCCTTCCAGACTGAATGTCGATGACTTAGTTTCTCATCTATTGTTGAATTTAGTGCATGTTGCACGTTGAGATCTGTTTTCCACTTCGTGTAGTCAGACAGGTTCTGATAAAATAATGTCATTTGTGGTTAATCACAGTTCATGATTATTAAGTTGGGATTACTGTCTCTGGCCAAGTTGTTTCTCTTGTTCATCATTTGAAAACTGCATTTTGCATTTAGTCAGATTATCTTTGTCTGAGTTTGATGACCTGAAACATGCAAGTGGAAATAAAAAAAGATAAAACTGGAATAATCTGTAAAGAAGGCAACATTTTCTGAAGGCACTTTGTCCTAGTTTGTTTTGATCTACCACATACAAATACAATACAATCTATCAACATTTGTTCTAAACATTTGAAACTAGCTGGGTTAACACTGGTTGCTTCTCACATTTTCTATTTTGCTCTTCAAATAATCTTATTAAATAACCACAATATTTTTACAATATCCACTTCTTCTGACTTGGATATTTTAAAATCGAGTTTTGGTTTGTGGGATCTGTTGACATACTTAGGAAGCAGAGCAGCAACTGAAAACTGAAGAAATACACCTGTTTCCTGTACTGACATGTGTCAGTTATGGGGATGCTGTCGCAACTGAGGCGAACAGCAGCGCTCCCAAGCCCGGGAGGAAAATAAGAACAAACCAAACAACAATGTGAGCAGATAGTCAACTTTTTATGTTGCAAACATACAGACTATCTCTGTTTTTGAGATTAAAGCTTATGGAAAAAAAATGTAGCAAAGCTGAGCAGGGGAAACATTTTTTAAGGCCAGTCAGGTTTAAATTTGACAGAGCAGCATTCTGTTTAGGATATTAGTCACTAACTGTAAATGTCTATTCAACAGGCGTGACTGAACATTAACTCTCTCAACAAAAACATGACCAAAGTATATAAGGTTATTTGTTAACAGCCAAGAACATGCTTAGCAAAGTCCTGAAATTGCTAAAATGTTCTATTAAATAAAATATTATTTTCCATAATATTTTATGGAAAATACATAAAATATTATGTATTTTCCAGGCACATAGTGCTACTTTATAGTGCAACCAAGTAATTATAATACATTCAGTTTATATAAACTTTGCAATTTAAAGTCTTCAAACTGACCTCTGTCTTTTTGAGAAGCGCCTACTCTGTCTGACACTCCATCTTCAGCATGTCATCACAACAGTGCTTCCCAGGGTTTCCCCCAGTGCATTACAAGCCTGGCAGGTCACCAGGCTTTACTTGTGCCCCACCAGGCCTACCATTGCTTATTTATTTAAGTTTTTCTTAAATGTTTGCAATTTTTAAGACTTTATAGTTGGTGTTTGGGTATTAATCTTCCAATCTTCCAGTAACACATAATTATCAAGGGATATTTTCAAATATCCTTACAACTTTAAACATTTTTTAACTAAAAACACGGCGGGCCACTGGATGAAAGACTGCCAAGCGCGCTAACCACCAGGCTTATCAAGTTTTCTGAGAACCTTGCTTCTCATTATATTGTTTACAACTGTACGATAAATTCAGCAGATGTGCAGTTCCACCACTTGTTTGCTAATTGCTGCTATTGTTAGTAGCTGTTAGTAATATTGGTGTAGTTTTGGTGCGACTGTTCTGAATAAACTACCAAAATTTGTATAAAATTTACCTGACTATTATTCGTTTTATAATTTTGTTTGAGCTAAATTAGCTTTTACTGTTTTTGCTGGAATGTTCTTGACCAGAATTGTCTTGCAAAAGAGATTTTTATTTTCCAAATAAAATCAGACATTCTCCAATGGAGCTTGACTTGAGTCTGTCGGGTCAAGCTTCATTACTAAAATGCAAGATTCTTTTTCTTTTTTTTTTTTATCGCAATAGTCCACCAAAACATCAAGAAACTTAAATGATTTACAGCAAGAAGAGAAAAAAATTAACTCAAACAGCCACTTACCACACATGAGGTTATATAATTCAATGTTTTCAAATGTTGGCACGACATATTTAGTTTTAAATCCAGGACCATACCCAATGAAGATTGCCTAAAAAAAAGAGAAAGAAACATAAAACATCTTCATTCATTTCTTTTCACGCAGATTGAAACCTGCACACATGATGAAGTAAACTAAGCTAAGCTTTTAAGCAACAACGCCTACCAGTTTGTGTACTGGAAAGCGTTATTCAGCCCCTCTGTTAACATCAAGACGTCAAACATTTGATTCACTTATTTAGTTCATGGGTAAATATTTAAAGAGAAGTCGAGCTCTGAATTGACCTAAACGTAAACAGTTTTCTATACTGAATTTCCACTTTGCGGGATAATAAAGGGTGTTGTTATTCTATTCTACACTAAAGGAGAGGAAGAAATAATTTTGGTTTTACTAAATAAGTAACCAATTAAGTACTCTAAGTCAATTCTAGCATATGACAAATTAATCTAGACAATTCAGAGAAACTGTGATGACCAAGATTAATTACAGTGGTATTAAGTTTAAATCTTTTTGTATGTAGGTTGAGAGAAACTTCTCATACTATTGCGCAATTATTGTAATTTGCTTAATTCTCGGATAATCTCAGTTCTCCGCACTACTTAAGGGCTCTGTAGAGGTTTGTCCAAATATTTCCTCTCCTGTCTATTGAGATCATGAACCAGGGATGGTTCATGATCTCATTTTATTGTTTTCAAACAGTAATATGAAAACAAAAATACTTGTCGGGACTACTTATTTAAGAACAAGCATGTTGAACTACTAAATAAACAAATTACTTGTTTTTAAAGTCCCTCTAATTCATCACAGAAGCTTTTTAAGATCACAGCTTTATTCCTTCAATATTTCACGTCTCAAATACCCAGAGTGTTTAATATTCTGACTATAGAAAATCTTTGTTTTTTTGTTGTTTTTTCCCCCTCCTATAACAACATCTAAATAGAAGAAGTTTCTGTTTTCTTAAAAATAAAAAAAATCCAACATGATACAAAATGTCTTGTCTATAGGAAGCACACACATCCTTCCTTCCTCTGACCTGCATGTTGGTGAAGAGATTGTCTGAGCCATGGAAACCACCAGTACAATACTTGACATCGTTTTTTTTACTGAGGAGAAAGCATTTGAACAGGATAAGCAAAATTAGAGGAAATAGTGGAACATATTAAACATCTACTGCAGTTGTAGATATTAAGGATAAGTTTCTTGTAGCTTTATTTATCCAGCTTGAAGCAATTTACCACAATTATAGGGTTGGTGCAAATCAAAGGATTTGTGCTATTCCTTCCCAACATGCTTCATTCATCACACATGGATCCTGTCATTAGTTACTGTAAAAGATTTATGACTACAGTTTATCCATCATGTGATGTGTCACCTACTCTACATGCCATTTAGAAAAAAATCCCAGCTTTTTCATTACAAAAAATATGCTCTGATGTAAACCTTTTGGAATATCCCATAAGAAAAAAAACTTTCTAAGCACAAGTTATAAGAAGTAATAGATAAAAGTTTTCTGTTTTCTATCAGAAAAATGTACTTTCTGAAAACAAAGTAAACATTGGCTTTTTGAACTACCAGTGTCCCTGAAGTATCACAATAACAAATTTTCCTGGACGATAAAGTGTAATATAAGTTATTGCGATACACAATAATATTGCTGTTTTCAGACCATGTCGAAGTAAAATAACGGTAATGGCAAAACAATAATACAAGAACGCATTCTCAAAGATCAATAAACTTTAAATTCTAATGAACGTTTGACACTGGATATGGAAGACATCTTAAATATCCAAAATAAATAAATATGACAACAAATAAAATGATTTTTGAGACTTTGTAAACAAACTTTTCCTTCAAAAAAAGGGTTAGTTGAGGCCACAGCACCAAACTGAAGACTTTTATTATCCAGTTTTTAGTAGAAAGAGAGACACATAAAAAAGAAACATAAAATAAAAAAAACATCCAGACTAGACAGACTTTATTGCTTAACTAAGCCATATTGTTGGACTGGAGCAGATTTTAGTCACTAATGTAGTCCAGTTTATGCAAACTGCTGTGTGAAAGGAGATGATGATCTGATTACTTACAGCGCTGCCTGCCAGCCCTGCTTCATGTACAGGTGACCCCTCTCTATGCGCTTGCTGTAGGCAAAGTGCATCCTTTTGGGGAGGTTTTCTTTAAGGTATGGCCTCATTGGCTGATCAGGCACCCTGCACTTCAGAATGGACACAGACGGAGAAGATCAACACACAGCAGAGAGAGGATGGGACTGTTTGTCATGAAACCACACAAGCACATGATTTTTCATTCTTCTTAACAACACAAAAAGTCACGCTTGGAATATTTGGCATACCGACAGGTTCTTTATCAGGCCCTCATAGTCGACTGTGGAAATAAACAGTAAGGGAAAGTCAGGCTCTCTGATTTAAAGCAAACTAAGACCAAAAGATTGTTAAATCTGTGGGGACAGGAGCTCACAGGAGAAGTAGTCCTGTGGGAGGCGCTTTGGTCGGATGCGAGCTGCTGGGCCTTGGATGACCGTGAAGTTAGATGTGTCTTGCTGGTATGTGGACACATAGGCTGCCCTTTGACAGGAAGCCTCCTCCATTCCTGTTGAAGTAAAGACTTTGTATGAATGTCAGCCATAAAAATACTTTTCAGAAAAATAAATAATAATAGATACAGTGTATCTATACAGTAATACAGTGTATTACTGTTCCTTTAACTACTGGTATTGCTATAGTGCTGTGGTGCAATTACAAGGCCTTCAATCTGCGGATGTAAAGCCTTAATAACTTTGGTAAGAAGTAATAAAGAACCTGCATATAATTGCAGGTTTTAGCTGTTTTTCCATTTTTGCAAACAATATCCATAAAATAATAAACATTTTTGTCATTAGGTTGGTAACTACGGTAAGTACTTTTTTAGAAGCAGAATCAACTTTATGGACCAAGATTGTGTTCCCAAGAAAGAATTTTGGTGCTTACATTATTCTGACATTAGGTATACATATATAAACTTTACAGAAAATACAAAAAAAGATTTTCTATAGCATCTTCCACAAATATCAACATTCCATAGAAAAAAAATCTGTTAATTTTATTGCAAAAATGTTACATAGTTCTTTATTTTAAAACCTGAAAATAGAAATTAAGGATGTTTCCTTATACAAGGCCAAAAAAGTAGCTGTCTGTTAAAGGATGTTTTGTCAAATTGATAAAGAAACAAACTAACCTTGAACTAGATAATGGATGGATGAAGACAATACAGCAACATTGTTGTGCTTTTTTTTTTTTTAAGTTTCAAATTCTGCCTGTCATGGGATGCGACAAAACACTCAAGATCACAATTACTGAAACTAACCTCAATTTAAAACTATTTAAATTTTTTACTAAATCCTTTGGTCTGTAAACAGAGTAACACTTTTACACAGTAGTACATTACCTCTGCTCATGATGTAAATAATTAATGAGCACTCATGGCAGGAAGTTAAGAAAAAGTCTGTAAAACACTGTTAATTACATTTATCTAAGAGACAATGTAATTGTTTAAAAATTATATCAGCAGGTTAAAGCGTTTCAAAAACAAAAACTCAGAAATCGGCCAAAAATCTCTAGATATTTAAAGCAGGGTAAAAATCCATAAATCATTATAAGCTCACATTTAACTACAGCAAATTAGATACTGACTTGATACAAAAATCTTTATAGATCCTCACAAAAACAATCACTTTAAGACTTTCAGAAGTGATGTGTAAGCTTATATTTTAAGCTCAACATCTGTCAACAGTATTTTGGGTGGAACATGAGAACCCGGCTGCGTGTGTCTTGTTTTCTGTGTTTCATGACAAACTGCAAACTAATAACTACTACCACGCATAAAAATTGGTATCTATTCTTAGAAGAAAACCCTTTGATGGGAATCGCTGGGCATCGGCCTGGCCACGCGCTCATAGAAACATTGATCTCTGCTGTGTAATTACAGGGCTAGACATATGTTCTCCAGATACTCATAGAAACGCTTCTCTCAAAAATATCCTCCTTGTGTGATAGGGATAACTGATTTTTCATTCTGTAGTGGGTGGAATCTCTTCTCTGTCAAGCAACTCATGTATTTTCTGTCTTTATTGGAATCATGTGTCTGTATTTTTAACACCCCCTCTATGTTTATTCTAATTTTCTGATTATATTTCTTTAAGTTATGTCTTTTGAACAGAACAACAACCTCACCATGATCAGATACGATCACTATGTTGACACACTGGTGAAGATCTCTTGTAAAAAGTCCATCCATGAGATTGCCCAGAATCGAATCAACCTTCTCCAAAGCAGCAATAATCTGGAGGAAGAACAGAAAGCTGTAAGCGCTTTGGTTCAATACAATGGCAATGAGAACAAGCCTAAGGCAGTAACAGTTTTAACTCACCTGTGAACTTTTTGGGCCATAAGCATGTCCTGTGGTGTCCGGTTCGTCCAGGTACAAGGTGTAAAGGTCAGGTCTAAAACCAGAAACATAATAATGAAACAGGATTGTGCTTTTCCATGAGAGTTTTAGTGGTTAACATAGAATAAGCAGCACCTTTCCTGCTCAGGTAAACTCAGCCACTCGAACACCGTTTCCACTCTGCTCTCAAACTTAATGTTCCTGCACACAAAAAGTTTGTAAAGGAGCCATTACAAAAACATCTTATACACTGAAAGTTAACTTAAGGACATATTTAATACCAAGAGGTTCATCCTTACTGATCATACATCTTGTAGATATTTGGGTATGATCCATTAATAGCGACATCAGAACCTGGCCAGAAAAAAGTGCCTGCTTTTAGTTTCTGACGCATTGCGGTGAGCCACACCTGAATAAGAAAAAGAAAGAAAAAAGAAAATAGTGCAGCGTTTTTGACGACAGCAGAGAAAATAGACACAAACAAGAGACATGGGATCTTTTTTTGAGTCAGTTAGAAGAAGTTTTATCTCTCCATTATTTGAAAAATCAGTTTCAATCTGTGGGTAGGATGGCTCTACTGACACATTAATGCTCTAAACATATTTTGGCATATAGGATTTGTAGTATTGGTTTGGTAGTCTTTACTGAAAGACACTGTTACGCAGGGCGATTGTTATTCCCCTTTTGGAAAGTCATGCAGCTGCTGTACATAAGACAGTGAGGTGAAACAGCTCGTCACTCAAAAGAGGATTGAGAATTACGAGGCCTCAAGTTTAAGTAAGAACCACAAAGTGCTTCAGTATGCACAACTATCACAAGCCAACACTTAACATGAGCTGAATCCAAAATTTCAAAAGGATTGTTTCAAATGGGAGGGCAAATTACAGCATGATGAGTACTCAGTCTTACGCAAGGCGGGATATCCTTTTTTATGAATCACAGAAGACTTTGAATAAGACCTGGGAGGGTAAACCATGAGCAACTCAGAGACATTCAGATATGACAGTAAAATTCAGCAAATGTATTGCTTAAATCTGCTTTGTGATCTTGTATCTTGATAAGACCACACTTTCATAACTAAAAGAACTACAGGATTGAAATTCTACCTTCGTACACATATACTCACCGGTTCTCCCTGGTACCAATTTGAGTTGAATTTCTCCTCTGATTTCAAGCTGAAAAAAGCGTTTCGGGTCACATCATACATCTTGTTGTCTACGATCCCATGAGACTCGGGATAAAGACCCTGCAGCAGTGGGAGATCAAATAAACACACAGTCACACTGAGCTGTTTGATACAATAGCTGCAGGGGTTTCACTCCTGTTTCTCTGAAAATAAAAAGCAACAGACATGATTAAGGCCTTTACGGTCCTATAAAGGTCCTTAAAATGTGCTTTTAATCCCCCCTAAAATGCATTTGTGCCTCCTGTATTCTGCATTGTATTTTCTAGGAGTCACATCTTGACAGACTGGACCCCAGTCTGCCAAGTATTACTGGAAATACTAAAGAGTTTACTTTAATGGTGGGGTCTGTTTTTGAAAAACAGAGGTGGAATCCATTTTACAAAGCTCTCAGTTGATTGTTTTTTTTCCCATGCACATGTAAGCTATTAGGCCTCAATAGAGCAATGACTTTCTAACGCTGTGGGAAGAGAAAACCTTGAAGCACACATTAAGAAAGAAACTAACAGCAGTGGCGAAAAGCATTTAAAACATTTAAAGTTATGTCCTTTAGATCCAAAACTAGAGCAGGACCAACTCATCTAATACTAGATTATCCTTACATAAACTTAAAAATATGCAATTTATTGGATTTAAACTGCATTTATTTGACATTCTGGTAAAAACGTAGTTGTGAGCCATCTCTTTTGGACTTTGGACACATAAAATAACAAATTTCTAAAGATTAAATCAGCTGTTCTTATCTTTCTGAACCCATTTTTCATTGTTAGGAACCCTTGCTGTGTCTCAGATTAAAACATGATGTCAATAGAAACATGAGAGCATGCACTCATGAATGAGGCAGGTTTAATAAAAATTAAATCACAATAAATCATTTCAGAAGTTATCCCACTTTTAAAATTACTTGCAAATAATTTACCTAAAGAAAACTGTTAGGAAAAGTGCTGCTAAGAATCAAAATAGTCTCTTTGTTCAAAAGTATCACTCAGGAGATGACAAAAATAGCATTTTGATAGCAGTATATGTGCTGCAGGTTTGCTAAACCAAGTTGTAGGAGGGTTGCTCATAAACTCCTACCAAAGGAGTTTATGAGCACTTTTTAATTTAATTAAAAAGTGCTCAGTTTTTTTTATAAGTTACCTGTTTGTAACTTCAGGCTTCAGCTAAAGGATACAAAAGGAAACCTTTGTTTCACGTCAATCAGATTAAATGTAATTGTTGTCATGGACATGTTGCTTTCAAGGTCTAAAAACTTTTTAAATGTAATAATATTTTAACAAGGTGTTACATTATTTGAATGACTACACAAAGTAATGATGACTAAATTAAACTCATGACAAACTGAAACTCTTACAGCACGTGTCAAACTCAAGGCACGGGGGCCAAATCTGGCCCGCTGGCGCTTTTTATGTGGCCATCTAGACTCCAAATTACATCATTAAGACCCTCTAGTTTTTTTACAAATCCGCAAAATTTATGCAAAATTCACACAAAATCAACAGACCTCCAAATTGTTTTCTGATTTTACTTCAAATTTTTCTCAAAATTGGTCAAAAACATTGAGCTTAAGTGACTGCTGCCTCAGCCTTACACTTATTGAATGCTGAAACAAACAATTATTTATTGATATTTTAACAATTTAATGGGTTTCATCAATACATTCTGGTACAATCAGCCCTTTAAGAACATTCAGATTTTTTTATGCAGCCCAAAATGAAAATGGGTCTGACACCACTGACTTACAGTAACGATGGAGTAGTGGTTGGGGAAAGTCTTTGAGGGATAAACAGGCCTCATGTAAGATGTTGTTGTTCCATCCTTTCCTGCAGAACAAAAACTGCTTGTAACACCAAGAGAAATATCTTGGGAGAGTTGAGGTGGCGGCCGCTTTTTTGACTTACGCAGCTTGTTGATGATGGGCAGCCGACTCTTGTGATCTTTCAGGTACTCTGCTCGGAAACCGTCCAAGGACACGAGGAGAAGAGGAGACCTGGAAAAACTGGGCAAAAGAAAAACCTTACTTATTTAATTTGCTTGTCTTGCTTCCATGTACATTTAGTATGAAACGGTATGAGGAAATGGGTGTTGAAACTCCCCAGGGCCGCCTATTTACTATAAGCAGCTATTTCCACATTTATGCGATTTCTATTTTAAAACAAAAGTTTGGGTCATTTTGAGCAACATGCTTAATTCTCAATTACAAGATGAGTCAGTCTAGTTTACTCTATGTTTGTGTGTGGCTTCATCTCATGCAAACACACACTGACACTCCTCACAAGCACATGCCTGATTAGTCAAAGTCATTAACCCAGTTTCCATAGCGACAACTACTATTTCCCAATATAATGACACAATTGGAAAAAAAAAGCTAATTGAGATTTTGGGTTGGCTACACTTCTCTTAAAACACAAAAAAGGAACAAACTAAACTGCCTAAGTGTTAGAAAATGTCACCATTTAAAATTTTATCACCATTTTATTACCATCTTCCAACAAAGAGCTTTTTACGACAGCTGAATAACTTTATTTTTAGCAACATACCACACTGAAAAAACAAATCAGATGATCCAGCTACTTAATTTCTTATAAGTAATCAAATTAAGTTTATCAAAGTAGATATATTAAGTTTAAGTTATCATGTTAACTTAAACATAAATAAAGTTAGTTTGACAAACTTAATTTGATTCCATGAAACATTTTAATAATTTTTTAAAGTTGGAGCTCCATTCTCTTTTTTCAGTGCATAAAGAAGTATATCCCTCAAAAGTGGATCATCTGCAGTTTCATTACCCATGTGGACACTTAGCCTCCCCGATCTCCTGTGAGAATTTTTTCCAGAGACTTCCTCCTGCTGGGAAAGAAGAACAGCATCAGTAAAAATGTTGTGTTAATTGTGATTTATATTTTTCACTATCAATCTCAATGCCAGACCACAAACACTTATAAATTATGGGATTTAAATAAAAAATAATAATGAGACCGTCAAGTTATTTTTTGAAATACAACTTTCAATTTAAGCACATTTTTCAACATCCAAATAATCCAACATTATGAATGAACACTAGTGCAGAATCAGAAATATTATTCTTTTCAGCACAATTTTCCCTGGGTCATTACAAGTCATACTGTTGTAAATGGTAACACTCTAGAAATATTAGTTTTTAATAAAATTGTTGATGCCCCTTTTTCCCAAGAAGGTCTTTTCATGAAATTAGAGAATATAGAGACAGACCTGTTCCGAATAAAAGTGAGGTTTGCCAAGTAATGTTGCATCATTAAGATATTCAAATTAGTATTTGTCTAAACTTTTCCAGATAACAGTTTGTCATGAAAAACCTTACAAGAGGCTGATTCCCTGGACAGTAAAGTCCCCAGAATACTGAAACCTCTCTAGCAAAAAAAAGGTGTTTTCTAATATTGTTTTCAAAGTAATAGTTGAGTTATGTGACTGCCTTTCCCCATTCACATGAAAATAATATCTGGACTGAGAGGTACACAGAAGACACTGTGTTCTTCCAGTAAAGCTAGGGAAGTATTTCCAGTCAATCGTGTTCCTTTTTATCGGAGTAAATGTTGAGCAAAAACAGACTTAAGCAGAGAAAGGAAAAGAATCAGGCCAGATTCTCCACCAGACAAATATGCTTAGAAATAATTAAAAAAAATAAAACATCTGAATTTTCTTCAAGAACTAATTCCAATAAAAGAATGTTTTATCTCTAACTACTAAAATAATGTAACTATTGATCACATGATGTTTATAGATCCTTTTAAATATTATTTATCCTTCACTGATCCACAAAAGACATCTTATTTTCATTTAATAATTTACATAAACAAACTTTTTAACCCACTTTACAAGAAGAAGATGTCATTGACATAGCTGAACTGGTGGACACGCTATGTTCTAATTTACACAAACACTCACAATCTACTCTGAAACCTTCATTAATTTATAGCTTATCAAAATGGCTGACATCCAGGAAGCTGAACAGTGCAGCTTAGGTCATAGGTTTGCACAAAACTACTTCACAATAAACGGATTAGGGTGTGTAAGCTTTAGTCTGGCTCTCTCAGTTAAACAACGTTTTAGAAGGAATATCCTGAAGAATCATTGCTGTTTATAGTGTTCCGTTTTGATTAGATTAACATTGATGTCAACAAATGGCTCTGGTCACTTAAATCCCACTTTGAGTTTATTGGCTGTTTTAGTGAGAGCCAAAAGAATAAAGTCACAGACATAAAACCCAAACTACGCTGGTGAAACACTGGAAGGGGAAACCACTTTTCTGATAGTATCTTCAGGTTAGTCATGTGAAGCAGTTTCTCAACATCATGCAGCGGCTACTTTTCCACTCAGGGGTTAAAATAACTTTTTAAAGTGATTCAGAAAAAAAAGATCCTTTTGAGGTCTAAATGCTGCAGTTTGATCAAACGTTCTTGTTAAATGCTAAATGTTAAAAATACATTTTATTTTGGTTAGATATTTGTGATGTCATTCCTCAATATTTTAAGCATTACTCAGTACTGGCTCTAAGCTGTTCTCACTTCATCTGTTTGATGTTCACATCTGCCTTCAGCTTACAGATGTTAACATTTCTTTGTTCCCATTGCTCCCTGTTTATACACGTAACCCATGGTTTACTTTAATCCCTGCAAGATTCTAGTTGTTGTTGTTTTGCATCAAAAGTTGGGAGTTTCCTATCCTGTAGCTACTTTAGTTTTGGTCACTTTGTAATTCTAATAAAATGTATCAATTTTCTACTGCTTCTCATATTGAATCAACCCTAACAGTTTCTGACCTGCATTTCTCAACATTTCCAGTTTTGCTGAGTTGGGAACCTGAGATTCTTTCTTATAGCAATCAGGAACCTCTGTGAATACATCTGCCAGATTCTAACAAGTATATTTTTAGTACTTTAAATGATATTCCATCATTCTAATGAACTGTGCCAAACTATTTTTATTAACTGAACTAAATCTGTGAGGTTTCACAAAATAACCCAGCTTAAACCTTCTCTGGAAACTTATCCTTGACCTATTCCGTTGTTTTCAGGATTCTGTTTGTTCACTCACATATCCTGATGAACCTCTGAGTCAGTCACAGAACATATGTTGTTATACTGAGATGCGGAGGAACTGTGTTGACTTCTAAGGTATATTGTTGTATTTAGTTTTTATTAAGTAAGCAAAATATGTGCACACCATGCTTTTCTTTTTTTTGCATAACATTTGAAAAGCCATTCTATTGCACTTCAAAAACATGTAAAACTGTTGGTTTATGTAAATAAAAAGATAAGGGTCTGTAATTATAATGTGAAAAAATGTGCAAAAGTTTTAAAGGTATAAATATCTTTGCAAGGCACTGTACAGCCAAATTTAATAAGTTGGAATATACATCCTGACAAGTCTTGCTTGTCAGATTAAAGGTAGCTTTAAAAAAAATAAAAATAAATCAAAAAAACAACATATCAAGCCCACATTTCTGTTCTTAAAAATATTTTTGTCTATTAAATGTTGTGTTTTTAATCAGTTATCATCATGATTAAGAGAAAAAATGTGTTTAAACATAAGTTTTTGTGTAATTAATCTACAAATGTATTTACCTGTGTGTGTTTACATTTACCGAAGATCAAACCTGTGTGAAATTTTGTCACTGTTCACGAAATCTAAGAAAGGTCGTTCCCACAGACAATGAGACACCAGAGGAAATTCTAGGCCTGTTCCCTCACAGTTTTCGAACAACTAATACATTTGTCAAGTGCTTTGCTGACAGGACATGGAACAGAAGAGTCTTATCATGCTGGTGAGAAAGCCCCTTCTCACCGCCTCGGGATCAGCGTTGTGGTTTGGAGCGAACATAGGGATGCAGTGTCTCAAGAGAATCAGTCACTGTGATCTTTAAATCCACTAGAAAATCCATGCTCAGCATTTTACACAACACACAGACTCCATTTGTGTGTTGCTCTGACTATTTTTCATGTCTTTTCATCTGTTTCCAAAATCAACATCCAGAAAGAAGTGTAAATGTAAAACGTAGAAGAAGTAAACAAGAGTCTGCATGTGTGGAAAATCCGATCCTATTCTTTCCATATGGCTTTCAAGTTAGTGGGGCAGGAAAAACAAGGGGAAAAACTATCACAGCAGAGGGAACACCCCACCCTAGAGGACTGCAGCCCACACTCACCGACCGCTACTGCCCCAGAAAAGCAGGAGGGATGTTTTAGCGTGCCAGTGTGCAATGAAAAGCACATTGGTGCCACGGCCCACGTTCAACCAGAGAGAGACTACGCTTCCGCAAAACATTCCTCTCTCACAAAAACGTGGCTACAGCAGGTTTAGTGTAAGAGGATACAAAAAAGCAAGGCTGCTCAGGGGTTAATTTGAGACTGTCCAAGAGAGTTAACATTCACGTCTCTCAGTAACCCGACCCACCTCACCTTCATCCCTAACATGTTGTGAGTTTCCCCAGGGTCCAATGTGGGCTCATGACTTAAGAAATCAAAAATCAGAAACATGTAGCTACTTGCACACAGAATATTAGCAAAAGAAACAAATTAGGAACAAAGACCGGTACAGAAACCTGAAACTACACAAAATCCTGGCATTAATATAAACACAAAGAAGTTGACATAATTAACCCTTTATGTGGTCAGCAATCTGTTTTGTGTGCACATTCTTCTTAATCCACCAATCTATGATAAGTGAAGCATATTGCTAATTTTCCTGGTGTAAAGGGCTCAGCACAAAGTCGCTTAAAGCGTAGATGGAAAGCATTAACAAAGATTTCCTTTGCCTATGTCTTTATGCAAGAGTTTTTTTTAAAGGGGCAGTGTATATGTTTTCCAGCCACATAGAATCATTTTGTAGCATAATCAAGTCAATATGTCACCTTCAGTTGTTATAAAATGCTACGTATATCAAATATGACTTAAAAGAAATTTGACTATGTAATTTTGCACCTTGAAATTGGACATCTGTCTCTTTAAAAAAGTCCTGCTCTTTCTGACACTCCCTCTTAAGGAAATTATCACAACATCGCTCCTCTATTAACCCTCTAACAACATTTTTTACCAGCATTTAACTGAGAAGTATATCATATAATGAGCTCAGCACATGCATAGTTCCAACAGGTGTTTGCTAATTGCTGCTGGCTAGTCTGAAGGAACTGTTGCGGGGTTTCCAAATTAAGTGGAAACTTGAAAACTGCAGCTCAGAGGAGGAGCTGAATCCATCTGTTTTGCACAACTGAGTGGTTGCTATGCAGATTAAAGGATTTCTCAAACATGAATGAAAGAATCAAAGCAAAACTCTAGGTGAGTTTTTGATAACGGAATAACATTATGACATACATAATACTGCCCTATTAAAAATTCGGTTGTGTACTTTTTTACTAAAAGTTCTACAGAGTAGTCCATAAGACAAAACAAAACAAAAAAAGAAATCGTTAAGTAGTTAAAGCCTTTTCTTAAAGCAACCTCATTCCCCACATGAATGTTCAATTAGATTTAAGTTTGAGCCACTCAGAGCTTTCACAAAGCACTTTGGAGGAGGTTTTCTTGAAGAATCAGCTTTAACTTTACCTTATGTGTTGACTAGTTACCCAGTTTCATCCATACCATGATGCTGTCACCACCATGCTTCACAGTTGGCATTAATATTTAAAATGGAATAGACAGTTCCTTTGTATTAACTGCTGGGGTAGTAGTTTAGTATGCGCTCTTACCTGTGAGATTTTATATAAACAAGTGTGTTTGCATCCAAATCAGGGTCAATTAACTGAATCTACCATAAGTGGATCTAGTGAATTTGTGGAAACATTTCACTAGAAATGTTTCCACAACATTTCTGTTTTCCTCTGAAGGATGATCAGAGGAAAACAGGAAACACCTGATCTTAATTTGGAATGTTTGGGTAAAGGATCTGAATAGTTATATGCAAGTAATTCATCATTTTATTTGAGAAATTTCCTCTATCATTATGGCATACAGTGGACAGAAATTTGACAAATTATTTTGGAATTAAGTTTAGGTTAGAAGTACTCGATTGGAATAAGGACTGTAAGTATTTGTTGTTGGCATCAAACTAAAGAGAGAAAAAATATGTATATTCCTGGTTGGAAATCCCCAAACCATTCCTTTAAGTAGCTGCTTCTGCCTTTGAAAGGTCTACCACAGGACAATTGACAATAATTAGTGCCAAATATTTTTTTCTGTTTAAGTTCCTCACTGATTCTGCTGAAATGCAGTTATCTGGACTGTAAGTATTTCTGGGTACTGATATGAATCATTATTTCCGATTGCATCCATTTCTGCAAAACTCAGAAAATGGAAATGTCACTTTATTTTTGGGATGTTTTGCTAAATTCTCTTGTACCAAACTGTGGGAGTGTTGAAATGGTCTGAAACACAAACATCCTGGACAACAGAGAGGAAGTCAGAGCTAAATGGTTAGTAATAAAAGATAGTGTAATGACTTGAAAACAAACATGATGAGGCACTTATTTAAATTAGTTTACACAACTATGAAAAAAATTGACAATTGGCAGTTTTGTCAATGCAACTGATCATAAGGGGTTTAAAAACAACGCATGTCAGCTTAACAAAGTATATTTTCCTAAACTTTGATTTTTAGGTAGCTATTGCATGTGATTCAAGGGTTTCTGAGCTGTCTGACTTGAGTGGATCATGTGTACAGTTTGGAAGTGGGTCATACTGCATGGTGGCCCTAATGTATCTATTTTTCCTCGCAGTCAGAAGCCTTGTCTGTTTATTTTGGATGTTTTCCTCGTGCATGTGTGGATTTTGTCCCGTCGCTTTGGCCTTCTTCCACATGGCAACGAGAGGAACGTAACTGTCAACACTGAATTTGCCTTTTTCTCTCTCTTGTCACTGTGTTCATGTTGTACCCTGCCTGTCACCCAATGAATCCATCTATCAACTCCTAAAACATGAATAAAAAATTATTGTTTTTATATAACTGTATGGCTATGAATGCATGGTGCTTATCATCATTAATGACCACTAGATCAATAAACTATCAAGGGTTCCATAAATTAAAAATATATATTTATTTATGCATAGTGCCTTTATATCTAATATACTTTACATATAGTGCTTTCAGAATTTCATTTTCCTCAGTAATTAAAATAAATAAACAGAAATGCTTTTCTTTATCTGAGAAAAGAGTGAGGATACTCTACCCAGTTACTCTCTTTTGGTTTAATCAACAATGCAACATTCCTAAACGATGACAGTCCAGCTCTATTCTTCAGTTAGCATGATGCTTTTTCCTGGAACGGTTGTTTGATTAAACATACTACCCGTTTTTTCCAATCATCATCATGATTTTTTTTTAATTAATAATATTTTATAATGATTGTTTGAATCTCTGTCAGTAATGAGTTTACAAGAGAGACAGAGGAATCCCCATAGACTTGCTGCAATGATGCTAACTAGCATGTTAGCATCACTAGTTAGTGTTCACACAGTGTAGCTCACCTTCTTCACTGTGATAGCGAGGAGGAGAAGTTACGCTGGTATGGGGAGGTAGAGCAGCTGGTGACTCATATTCACCTGTTGTAAAGTGTGCTAAAAGGTACAGGGACAAGTCAAATATATGAATATATTGTTAAATATTTCCTTTCACTGATCAAATGTTAGTGAAAAGGAGGCTAACAGTTGCCTGTAGCTAAGCTAGCTAAGCCAAACGGTTAGGAATAACACCACAGTCTTCTCACTTCTCTTGGAGGAAAATTGGCTTATAAACTGACACCCTTTATTTTGTTTTTATAGCTATCTATTTTCTCTTAACTTTCTTGAAAATGTGATATTACTATTTTTCTAGGCACCAGGGTTATTACCACTGTCGTTCATATCTTCTGCCAACTCTTCAGCAAGGAAAATCGCTATTGGCTGTCCTAAAAGTCACTAGATGACATCATTACCTAATTTGCATACTTGGTCAAGAGTGATCTGGATACTAGATGATAAGGATATCTACTTTGGCAAGCTAAAAGTGTTTAAAAATTCTCATTTAGAACTACAAATACACGTTATGAATTTATTACTAAATTAATTGCATTTTTATTGCCTATTATAGGGAATTTTAAAAGGTATTTTCTTTAGGTTCTATAGTTAAGATATATTTCTTGCTTTTCCATATTGTCAAAATTTCATTTTCCTCAGTAATTAAAATAAATAAACAGAAATGCTTTTCTTTATCTGAGAAAAGAGTTAGGATACTCTACCCAGTTACTCTCTTTTGGTTTAATCAACAATGCAACATTCCTAAACGATGACACTCCAGCTCTATTCTTCAGTTAGCATGATGCTTTTTTCTGGAACGGTTGTTTGATTAAACATACTACCCGTTTTTTCCAATCATCATCATGATTTTTTTTTAATTAATAATATTTTATAATGATTGTTTGAATCTCTGTCAGTAATGAGTTTACAAGAGAGACAGAGGAATCCCCATAGACTTGCTGCAATGATGCTAACTAGCATGTTAGCATCACTAGTTAGTGTTCACACAGTGTAGCTCACCTTCTTCACTGTGATAGCGAGGAGGAGAAGTTACGCTGGTATGGGGAGGTAGAGCAGCTGGTGACTCATATTCACCTGTTGTAAAGTGTGCTAAAAGGTACAGGGACAAGTCAAATATATGAATATATTGTTAAATATTTCCTTTCACTGATCAAATGTTAGTGAAAAGGAGGCTAACAGTTGCCTGTAGCTAAGCTAGCTAAGCCAAACGGTTAGGAATAACACCACAGTCTTCTCACTTCTCTTGGAGGAAAATTGGCTTATAAACTGACACCCTTTATTTTGTTTTTATAGCTATCTATTTTCTCTTAACTTTCTTGAAAATGTGATATTACTATTTTTCTAGGCACCAGGGTTATTACCACTGTCGTTCATATCTTCTGCCAACTCTTCAGCAAGGAAAATCGCTATTGGCTGTCCTAAAAGTCACTAGATGACATCATTACCTAATTTGCATACTTGGTCAAGAGTGATCTGGATACTAGATGATAAGGATATCTACTTTGGCAAGCTAAAAGTGTTTAAAAATTCTCATTTAGAACTACAAATACACGTTATGAATTTATTACTAAATTAATTGCATTTTTATTGCCTATTATAGGGAATTTTAAAAGGTATTTTCTTTAGGTTCTATAGTTAAGATATATTTCTTGCTTTTCCATATTGTCAAAATT
>CAEFZY010050594.1:0-45920 GCA_903066815.1 Brachyrhaphis roseni
CTACCCCATATGATCATTTTCTCCAAATATCAGATTTTTCCTGCAACTACAACTTAATTTGAGCCTGAGAGGGTTAAAAAGCCCAAACTCTTCCCTGGACTGTATATGAATAATGTATCTTTAGTTTATGCAGTTTATCTGATCAAACTCCACACAAAAAGCAGCGTCAGCTAACTATTTTTCCCATTGATTCTCTTCATCTGATCAAGATCAAAATGAATCATTTCATCCTGGGAAAGGTCTGCAAACAAACCAGCTTCAAAGAGCCGTAATCTCCATCTTCTCACATCACGTTCCTCATTATTTCTGTTTGCTCTTTTTGTGTTGAGTCAGGGATTAAAGTTATCTGAGGGGAAGATTAGAGGAAAGCCGGTTTTGAGGAAGCCTGATCTCACTTTTATCCCATTTCACAGTTTGTTATTAGTATGCACACCAAGGCGAGGGATCGAATTGCTTGTGAGGCATGAAAACTTTCTTTCAGATCAAAAAGGTAAGCATCCGAGGACGGGCTTACAGGAAAGACCAAAAAAGGCGTTGTACTCATTGTCAGGCAACAGATGGCGTCCATGAGTCGTGAGATTCAAGAGAAAACATTGGACTCATTCAAACAAAGTAGCAGTGGCACATTTTGCTTCAGTGGACGCTGGTGAACGGCCCAGTCCAAGAAACATACAAGGCTGGTGAGGAGGTTTGAAGGAACGGAGCTTCTTGCTGCCTCTTCTCACTTCGATCTGTCATTTAGACAAACTGCTACACAAACATCCCAGTGTGTTTCAGCACAATGAGCAGCTCTGTTAGCACTGATCCTGCAACATGTGTGGAAACAGGTGACTGCCTGTCAACAAAATGTGAACACTCCCGACTCTGCAGCTCCAACATGACATTTTAAGTTTAACACAAGGTTGGAGAGGGAATGACGGGCCTGACTCGGGTACTTAAAAATGTTGGAAAAGTTCGGTTTGAGCTTGCAAACAGAAATGAGTAGTTACACGAACTGTAACCAAAGTTATTACATGTTCAGTTTGAAGAGCAAAAAATAAAAATCCATGCAAAATCATGTGTGATGTCAATGGCCGACTAGTATCTGAAGAACAGAATTTAGCAATCGCGGTGTTTCCATTAAATAAGGAACGCAATTAAAATCATATTAAGTTTGTTCACATGATAAGTCACAAAAAGACGTAATGCGCCGTCATCCTACAACTTCCTGTAGTCTTCTTCGTCTTTTCCACCGGTAGTAACATCTGGTTGTTGATGATGTAACTCGTGTGATGTGGAAAAAGTCTTTCCATTGCAGTTTTGCAAAATATGCTAATTTGATGCAGCAGGGAAAAAAAAAAAAAAACATTCTAGTGCAAAATCGTATTTTTTTCTAAATTGCCGTGATTCCAAATGTCTTTTTGTAATTCTAATAATCATCAACTTAGTTTAAGGTAAAGTAATTTAAGGGTACATTACTTTACCTCACGTCAACAAGGCTCCTTAATATTACCAAACTCAAACAAAATGGTGTCAATTTCTTGTATTTTCTTTACATTCATATAAATTGAGGTTGCTTCTACTTGTGCTTCAGAACAGAAATGATTAAAACCATAAGATTTCCCTTTGTGAAGAAAATGGGAGTCAATCATTGCTTCAAATGGCTGAAAACAAAACATTTTAAATATATTAAAATGTTTTGTGTTTTAATATATTTAAAACACAAAACAGAAAATATGAGCAGAAGATACACTGATCAGACTGAAATCAGTTTTTTTAAGACTCAACTTTACAGTTTTTTTTATTTTAAATAAAATATAAAAGTTCTCCGTAGATCTATGGTAATCCAGAAAGACTAATAGAAAATAAAAAGGAAGGACATAAGGAATAACAGACAACTTTTTGACAATTAGAGAATAAAACATGGAAATACAAATATTTTCATACAATCTCATTAGTTTTTCCATACTTTTTCAGGCTTGGAGAATAGTAAAATAAAATTTTAGGCTTGTCCAGACTTGGCAGGCGCTCTGTGAAATATAATGTTGGAAAAAAAAAAATCAAAATGTTAAGCAGTTTTCCTTCAGAGTTCGCTGCTAAATGAGAAAGGACCACTTCCAAACACTGGAGTATAAATTATAAACTTAAGGATCCAAAAAAATCTCCGTCATGCAGGCAGTTCCATGAACTTTCACACAAATTCATAAATAATTGTGAAAAGATATTTTATTGAACATTAAAAAAAACAAAAACATCCATTCAAAGAGTTGCTACATTTCAGTCGTCCAAAAGCAGAGCTTCCTGTCGCCACCAACCACACAGAGCGGCAACATCCGGTGCCAACTGAGGCCCGATCCGACTGAAGACGATCCGATCATAACGGGCTGCAACGATGTAGGAAGTAAACGTCAGCGGCAATGAAATAAGAGCAGCCGACTGTCTGGTTCAAGTAAAAACCTACCTGTGGGTGACCAAGATGATGGATGAAAACCTGACTGCTGATTTTTCCAGGACATCCTGTGGTGGCGAAGAGGTTTTCATTGGCAAAGGACCACCTGAAAACAAAAGGAGTATCTATAAAAAGTCTGAATATTGACAAAAGAGGGTTGATATTTTGAATAATTTTGAGTTTTTAAAGGGATCCATGATTAGTTACAACAATAGAATTTATTTGGGAAATATTTATTTTAGATGTAAAAACAATACAGTAATAGTACTGTAGGTTATTTAGTTTTTATAGATTTTTATTAAATATTGTGTCAGGAAAGTCGCCATGCCGTTCAAGCTGCAATGCATTCTGGGTAAATGACATCAAATTGGTCCAACTGCCTGGCTCTGTCCAGCCAAAGCAGTGATGAGTAACGTTATTAAGCCTTTTCAATTTGAACCGGAGCACATTGAACTCGATCGTAGAAATCACAAGCGGTGATGAAAAGGAGTGTAACGGCCATTTTGGCAGCTTTGTTTATTGTTGACCAAAGAGAGGAAGAGGACAGAGTTGGCCGTAGAAGCTGCTGCTGCCTTCAGCTTCATAAATGAAACAATAAATGACTCTTACCTCCCGATCACCTGTGCTGTATAGGGTCCAGTGTCGTGGTAACAGCTGTTTAGGGTCTTGCCTTGATCCGGTCGGTATATTTAGTACTGGAGGCAGTAGCACCATTAGCATTTCAAAGAGCTTCTAGCTCTGCCTGCCTCAGCAGTGCTACACTGCATTTACTTTTAGCTCATTAAGTAATGCTCACCTGTTAGAGCCTTTGTTAGTTTTGCTCCTACAAATGACTCAAAGTCTTCTGGAGAGAAATGTTGAGAGCACAGATCAGGTCCTTCGGACACTGTGTTCTGCTCCAGCTCTCGCACTGAACTCTCCTTTCTTTTATGTGGGAAAATTATCCAAATTCACTTCATTTTTTTGTTCTTTTCTTTTTAAAACAGTGACACAGTGTGGCATTATCTAAAATTACACCAGTCAAACTCAATATGATAAACAACTAATGGGGTAAAGTTAGCCTTCCTGTGTTTACTCTGTAGAGTCCAGTACAGAATGCATAATCAACCCATCGGGTGAAAAATACATCAAAAGATATACATTTTTGAAGTAAATGTGAGTTTTGGCGTATCACAAACAGCAATATTTTAGTTAATAAAAAAAGCTGCAACACATTTAAGCCAACATGTTCCACTAATTGTGGATCCCTTTAAGGATCAAAATTTAAGAGATAAAGGAGAAAGTTCCTTACCTGAAAAGTCGTGCTTTGTCTTTATGAGCCGGCCTTTTCTCCTGAGGGTAACTGGATGAATGAAACATAAATTAGACGTTCTATAGATGAACAAATGAAGCTTCGCCTCGTCCTTCCCTCACCTGGAGCGCGTGATGTCCCAGATTAGCCAATCGTTTCCCACCACGGCGCCGACTTTGATGGTGTTTGTGAGGCACCAGTCGGCGGACATGAGCGGCCCGCTGTGCCCGCAGTCCAGCGACAGAATGGCCTGCTGGGTAACCAGGTCGTAAAAGCGAATCGTCCCCTTCTTCTCCGCCACCATTAACTGATCAGCAAAGACGTGCCAGAAGAGGTCAGTTTCTCCAGAAACACCAGTTTGTGCAAACTAAACTCTGCGGCTCCCAGTTAGCATGTTAAATGTAAAAGTTAATGATAAGACACAAAAAAACAAAAGGAGAAAGCCGCCATTGCAGCAAAAAGAATGATTTTAGGAGCCGTAAGTAGAGATAAACTAAACATATCCGCAAACAACACATCTTTAATATCATTTTCCACAAATAAATGATGGAAAAAACATTGAGTTTTTATAAAATTACTTCTATACTGCTTGAATAGTGATCAGGTCTTAATAAACAAGTTGTGGAATACTTAAGGCATACCTTGTTGTCATTAGTACCAACAAAAGCAATTAAATTACAAAGTTTCCCCCAGAAAACTTAAGCGCAGTGTTAGCGCAGTCATTCATTCAGCAGACTGCCGTGTTTTTGACTTAAGAAATGTTTAAAGTTGACAGGAAATTTGAAAAAAATCACTTTATAATCATGTGCTATTGGAAGATTAATGCTTGAATATTGACTATAAAGTCTTAAAAAATGCAAACATTTTTAAAAAAATTTATAAGTTATGCTTAACCTGGTGGCCTGTCAGGCTTATAATACGCAAGGGGAAACCCTGAATTAGAAAAATTAGCATCGTTCAATACGCACAGGTCGAGTTTAACGAGAAATTAAAGTAAAAAAATATATAATAAATCATGAAACTGCTGGGTTTTTTTAGACTTTAAGTGAACGTTTGTTCAACAAAATACTGACAAAGAAAGAAACAGAATATAACTAAATTTCTGTCCTTGAGAAGGAAGAAGGAACAGAAATCCAGAGAAAGCTCAAATTTATCTGAGAAGAAACTCTAACAGTCAAGCACGGCGGTGTAGGGATGATGATTTGGGCCTTTATTGAGAACAAATCAATGCTCTTATGTCCTGAAAAGCTAAGATTAAAAAACAAATGGGTGTAAATCATTTTTCCTCTAACTATACATTCAAGCATGGCTTATCTGTGCTGTAGATGTGATTTCAATGGGTTTGTCATAAAAATTTACATAATTTATTCAGATAGAAGAATCAAACACTTTAGAGTTCAGTTTTTGTTTTGGTAAAATGACAAAGGTTTATTTAGCTCATCTGAGACTAAAATACTATGTTGAAAATAGTTCAAAACAACTTCCTACCACCTTGAATACTTCCTGTGGGTGCCAGCAGACGCTCATACCCGGAGAGCGAAGCCTCAGGACGGCCGTTTCATTCCCGTCCAGGTCCCACAGCCTGCCGACACAACACCACCGGGGAAATTAACACAATTAAAATACTTCACTAAAAATACTTGTTGTTTGACCTACTTTGATTTTAGAAATGATTGGGAAAAAACAAGCCTGTGTGAGATTAATCTTCTGCAATTAGTGATGTGACAGACTAATTCTTGTTGACATGTGAACAGCTTTTGGTCTGAAACCTGCAAAAGATCAGTGCTTTCTCCTAATTAATGCCTAAATATAGCCTAAAACTAGGAACCAGACTCAGATGCTTATGTAATAATAACAGAAGGAATTCGCTTTCCAACGCTCCTCATTTACAAACATCCTCGACTCTGACTGATATAATCCCAAATAATCCTTTTTTCACAAACAGTACGCCCAATTATCCCCTTTTTGGAGGGGTTGAGATTGCACAGCAGGGCTTTAATGGATCACATTCAAGATTATGCTGCCCCTAATTCATCAAACCTCTGCTGTTTTCTTATGATGAACACAGGCTTCCCATGTTTTTTTTCCTTCATTGACAGAGGGAAACGACAGCCGGAGCTGCGCTACGCTTCATCCGGATGGCGAGCAGTGTTCGGATGTGGGCGACTCACTTACGTCAGGCGGAGGAAAGCGAGCGGGATCGAAATTTGGTGAAAATGAAACAGAAAGCACAGCCTGACCTCTGCTGTTCCTCGATTCTGAATTCATGCTCAGCCGTAGCTGAAGAGTTACTGGACGAAAAGAAAACACTGGAATGCTACTGAAGTCTAAGAAATAACCTCAGATGAGACGTAAATTTCTCTCTAAAAATATTTACACTCCTTGAACAGTTTCCCGTTTTATCAAGTTAGGGGATTTTATGTGACCATATAAAAAAACAAGAAACTCCACCCTGTATACACCTTCTCCATTGTGAAACATGGTGGTGGCAGCATTGTGTTTCACAGAGTTTTGCAACAAAGTGCAGCAAAAACAAAAATCTTTCCATATATATAAAACTGCTAGAAACAAACTCCATCAGTCTTGCAGTAGTTATTGAAACAAAAGGTGGTAACACAGTATTTCTAGGAGGCTAGGTGCAATTGCAAGCCACACCTTTCAGATTTTTATTTGTAAAATTAATGTTAGAACCACCCAGGGTTTATGCAGGTTTCACCAACTCAAATTTAACTTAAGACCACTATGAAATAAATGCAAGACCTTTATCACAACCTATAGCTACCTAGCTAGATAGAGCTACCTGGCTCTCTAGATAGCCAGCTAGCGACAATAGCTGCTAAAGCCATTAGCAGCTTGTTACCAGTAGCCTTAACCACATAAAACTGCAACAGTTCTGGGATCTTTTTGTGGTTCTTCTCAGCAGCGTCGTGCTTCTCAAATGGCATATAGCTCTTTAACTAGCTACATAAAAAGCTATATGCCAGCTGCTAATGACTTGTGTGTAAGCTAGCCAGGTAGATGGCAAACATGCTTGCTAGCCAGGTTAATCGCCTTGAGACACAGCTTGCTAGCAGCTGCTAAGAGCTTGTTTTTTGGTTGCTAGCTAGCTTAACCACCTTGAGTTACAGCCTGATAGCTAGCTACCAACTGCTAACAGGTTGTTTGTTTACTTGCTAACCAGTTTAACTGTGTTGACTCACAGCATGATCGCTGGCTACCAACTGCTAACAGGTTGTTTGTTTGCTTAATTGCCTTGAGTCACAGCTTGATAGCTAACTGGCAACTATAAACTATACAGGATTAAATTGTTCTGCCACTCTGACCACCAAACACTGTTCTTCCACATTTATTGATTACTTTGCGTCTTATATCACCTAAAATCCTAAGAAGATAGACTGAAGTTTGTGGTATTACTACTTTTATAGAGGAGGTTGCTTTGTTCCATCCTGTGGCGTGAGTGAGGACATTCCCCGTGTCTCCTGCTAGAACAGAGCCCCGTCAAAACTCGGGGTTTCTTTTCGCTGGCGGAAAAGAAACCCACTAAACCGCAAGAGGAAAACAACAACTACACCCTGTTCTTTCTGACCGGTTGCCAAGCGGAGCTCAATCGCACGCAATACCACCAACAGCCAAACTTTGGTCAACCACGCTGCCCTGTGAACGGAGAGCAGCGGCTCTCCACAAAAACAGAACCTCTGCAGGAAGAGGTGAAAGACGTAAGGCGACGGCACTCCATGCGCCGCAGAGTTGAAAAGGTCGTCTGAGGTCCCGTATCGTCTTATCAAAGTGTGAAGAAAAACAGCAGAGGCCTCACAGTTTGCTCTGTGCTTCCAGTAAACGGGGAAACGAGAGCCGTTGTCGGTGCTCTTGAAGGGAGAAGGGTAAATAATTAAAAGTGTCTCTCTGGACGAAGCTAACAGGGTCAAACTGTGTAAATCAGGAGTCTGCTTCCTTTGTAATCCAGTGAGCTTTTTTTATTTTGCCATTTTCCTCCACAGAATAAATATTTCCCAGAAGAATATCCTTAGATAAGTACGGCTGAAAAATTTACCGGCCGATGTTGAAAATTATTGATTCATTTTTTGTTTTAAATATCTAAAATGCTGCAAACATTTATTGTTTTATCCAGTTTTCACTCCCCGCTGTTGTTTTTTTTAGTTTTAGGCAGTTATGAGGTGCAGCGGCCAAACCTTAAACTGCTGCTGCGCAAGTTACTAAACAGACTGTTGCTAGGTAACCAAGGAATGGGTGAGTTGCTAGGTAACCAAAGAGTGAGCGAGTGAGTTTATTCCACTAACATTGCTGAGCTGCTGTGATTGGTTGAGCGGCTAAAGTCTTTCTTCTGCCTACTTTCCCAGAATGCTGTGCGGTTCTGGATCAAAGTTCAGTGATGTCATTGGATATTATTGATTGATATTGATCACACGTCTATTGCAATATATGTGATTAATTTATCGTCCAGCCCAAGCTGAAATATATTAGTTTATGAACTTGTACATAACAAGTGTACTTAATTAAAACTTTATTTGATAACTCTGCACCAGTACAGCACACACTTTAAAACACCAGTAGCTTCACAAGGTTGGTCAAAGACATAAAAAACAAAACAATTTTAATTTGTTCAGTCAGTTAAATTAGGAGTACAACAGCCAATGTAAAATAAATAATAAAAACCTGAAACAATAAGTTAATTATCTTGAAAGAAAATAATAAAGAATAAAGCATAGAATTAGACTGAATAGATCTGCACTATTTTTTCCATTGCAGTATTTTTTCTGTAATACAGATGCAAATCGGTGCATCTCTTTGATAAACGGTACAATAAATGCCCCTACGGGATTGTATTCAATATTTGATTAAAACTGTCTGTTTCATAGATACATTTAAAATGAAAAGGCTTCAACAGTTTAATTCAGAAGGGATGAGATAATATGGCAGCTGTGACGTGTTTTTCCTAACAGAACACATGCAGACACAGATAAGGCTCCGGGATCTGGATCAAGCCCAGCTCAGAGCTGCAGGTGTGTGTTATCTGAGTTCAGCCGCGAACTCCATCAACTCCAGATCCTCCCAAGACCCTGCAGTGCAGCCTTCTGACCTCTAGGTGGCACGCCCCCCCCCCCCTCCCTCACCCCGTTGACTCCACCCTGCTCCACCCGCAGCGCGGCTCAGACTCCATCCAGCCTGAGGAAGTGGAGTGCGGCTCCCCGCCTTGATGCAGCGGCGTCAGGTTGCATACTGACTACAGCAGAGTTCCCAACGCCGCAGGAGACGGCGATGACAAAACTAAGCAAACTTATAGTGGAGGCTGTCCTGCCAAAGCCAACAGACTGACGGAGAGGTCGTGAACTGACACATGCTGACATAAACCTCCCTTCCTCCCTTTCTGAGCGGCCGCTGCTCTGTGATCGGCGCTCGGTTTGTGTGGGCTGACTGGAAGGACGCTCCTCCGCTGCTAACCTGATCTGTCCTAATATTTCCGCCCCGCTCTTCCTCCCGCGTCCCGTATTTTCTCATCATGACAGCGTTTAAATCTTTCAGCAGATGGAGCGCTCTCCTGTTTTCTCTGGACGCCCGGCGGAGGGAGGGGAAGCGGTTCAGGAGGAGGGATTTTAATCTGGTGTGATCCAGGACAATCACCAAGTATTTCCTCTGATTAACTGATAAAAATGCATTTTGCATTGAGTACTTCAATGTTTTTAAAGACTGTTCAAAAAATTAAGCTTTAATTTTTATCCAAATCTATTTTAATGAACTAATTAGGCCCATAAAGCAGGAAAGTAAAAACAAAATCCAGGTCAACTATTAGTCTAATGCAGTTCAACTTTCTATCTAAAGCTAAAACAACTGTTGCTCCATAGTTCAGTATGGAGTTATTACAGATCATTTAAGAGTGGCAAAGTATTAAATATGGACTGATGGATGAGCATAAACACAATCCACTAAATATAATTGAGCAAAATACTGAAGGTACTGTAAAAGTATTTCCACTTGCACAATGTGGAGATAACTCAAGAGATGGGAATGAACAACTGCGTAACCTTAAGAAAACCACTGATCACTACCTGAGTTTCTATTGCATAACTTGAACTTACAAAAATAAATTTGCTTAATGGAAACATGGCAATTTTGAAAGAACAATAAACAGTTTTTGCATAATTTTTTGCAGTATTTCTCAATGAGAAAATTTTTTGAATCACATGAGTCATGTGATCAACAGCCGGATGTTACTACTGAAGGAAACGACAAAGAAGATGACAGGAAGTGGTAGTAGGATGATGGTTTGTTTTTGTTTTTTCCAGAGCAACTAGAGAAAACAACATAAAGGCTGTACTCTAAAGTGATGGAAGAAAGTCGTGTATTTTGAGATTTACCATCAGGGTAAGAAGCGAGGCAGCTGAAGCGATTTTCCCATGATGCCTAGTGCCTACTAAATGCCATAAACTGGGGTTGCTACGGCAATGATGTGAGCCCAACAAACAATTACGCCAAGCAGTAATGGATGCTAAAGGCAGCCCAAAGAAATGTTAGAGTGTGACCGTTTTGATTTTGGACTTTGTCATTGGTTTACAGTTGAAAACGTGAAAGAAGGTGTAAAACGATAGCAGAGGTTCGAATAAAACGTTTACGACCCAATTAGAGGTAGAAATCATTAGATTGATGGTTGAACTAGAAAAGGTTGGAAAGAAACGAAGTTGAGAGCTGCAGCTTCCTGTTCAGGTTCTGTCCCTCCACTGACCCTGGCTACTGACACAGTTTTTTCCCTTTCCCAACTTTAATTGAAGAGGAAAATTTAGGAACCTCGTTACAAACTCTTCCCCCTTTAGAGGGGAAAAAACCTCTGCAGCTAATTGGCTTTCCATATTTAACAAATTAGCCAGAAATGCTACAAAGCAGCTCAGAAGAGCATGTTGTGCTTAGCATCGGGTTTCACCGTGGAAACACAGTCAGGACTTTCTGCACCATTAACAAAGAACAGGACTGAAAATCAGAAGCTGGGAACACGCAGAGGAGCGGAAACCAAACGGCTCGGACCTGCAAGTGTGGTCATCACTGACGGAAGCGATCTGTTTCCCCTCGGTGGGCTCGAACACCAAATGGTTAATGTAGCTGCTGTGGCCCTCCATCACCTGGGCGAAGCAGAGAGGAGACAGTCAGTAAAACTGAGCAAAGCTGGCCGCATGTCTGCTTTCTATGTGTGTGTGAGTGTGGTTACATTTCCTGTTTAACTAAGTAGCAAATGTCTGCGCTAAGTAGAAAGAAAGCTCCCCGTCTGAAGACCAGAGCAGTTCCAGATGTTGGGATACCTTGACTTCATTCTGATCCTGCAGATCAGAAGTCAGCAGGCGCAGTTTTCTGTCAGCCGCCGCCGTGCAGAACCTGCAGAGAGGAAGACAAGACGTAACAATAAACAAAAAGAGGGAACAGAAAACACCCTGGGTGACAGACGACATCTCCGAATCAGAGTCTGTGTGTGGCAGGAACTTGGAACGGGATCGTCGGCGGGGGAACGCTGCCAGAGATATTCGAAGATAAACACAGAGAAAAACAAGACGGCTCACGCCATCTACGCGTGTCTTTGTTGGAAACCCTGTGCCGAGCCGCGGAGAGGACTTTCCCCTCTAATCAGTCCTCGTACACACCAGCGCCTGCAATTACTCACACAATTATACTAACTCACTTATGACAGGAAAAACACACATGCATCACCAGTATAAACAGACAGCGCTTCACACATTTTCAGGCGCAGGCAAATGGATTTGGCATGATGTCATTATAAATATCCTTCAGACAGCTTTGCCTCTGCAGCAGGTTAGATAAAACGAACGCAGGCGCTAGAACGTTACAGCCTGAACTTTTTGGCACGTCTGCTTTCTTTTAAAAGAACATTTACACCCTGATGTGAGACAGAAAAACACCTTAGAAGCCATCAACAACAGTGTTTTCCCCTAAATAATAATTAAAATTTCATCACTTTTTATCTGATGATAATAAAAGTGCAATTCTGACATTTCAGGAAATACTTTAATACCAAAGAACTGGGTTTCTACTCATTTTTCACAAGGAAACCAACTTAATTTCTCTTCTTTAAACTTTCATTTAAATACAAAAGTTCATCTTCCTTCAGAAGGAAAAATAAAACCCTTACAGTCTGGAAATCTAAAATGGTTACAAACAGATCGATGGTAGGCGCTGAAGCAGAGATGTTCTTGTAGTTTATTTCTTCTTGTACTGAGGTTAAAAACGTCTTCAAAAAGTTCAACATTTTTCAAATCTAATAAAAACTTGGTGCTCTAATGTTGCTTCAACATCTCCGCCATGCTATAAAATCCTTCTTCTTGCATCTGTAGTAACACGCATAACAATGCGATTAATGAACAACTAAATCTAGCATAAATAAATAACTGAAACAAGTAGCTAATTCTTCTCTACTACCCAAATTAATATATAAAGATCTATTTCACAGATTGACCCTCAGACAGTCCAATGATCTCTGCTTTGGTAGGCTGTTAGCACTTTGTAATCCTTAGCGATCTAATATCGTCACTAATTATTAGTACTATGATGTTCATGCTGGCGCCTTTGACGGGAGCTATCTTTTTGAGAAGCTCTCGATATCCTCAGATTTGATCAGTCCAATAGACACGTCTAGTTTTAATCAGGTATTTTTAAAGGGTACGTATTGTGCAAAATTCACATTCCATTTGTGTTTCTGCTGCTTCTAAAAACATCCCAAGAGCGTAAAAAAATAAAATAAACACCAAGCGGATTTGTTGAACGTTTATGTTTCTCTGTGTCTGGAAAATGAGCCGTTTTAGAAACCTTCTGAACGCAACATCCCAAATGAGCAGGCGTTTTCCCTGTTGCTTAGCAACCTCAGAAACCAAGCTCGTTACCTAGCAACCCCAGTGAATTTTCAGTATGTTCGGTCAGGTGGTTCTACTAATGCTTTTCAAAGATGTATGGGTGTATAGTTGCGCATCTGTCTGCAGCCATTTTCACGTGTGAGTGTAAATGAGTTGGGGGGCGTGGCCAGCAGATTATTCGGATTCAAAAACAGCTCATCCTGATAGGAGCTTAAAATAGGTGGATTTATCTAAGAATGACTTTGTGCAAAAAATGTAATAAACATGTTTTGTATAGAACTAAGAAAAATAGGTCTTTAATGGAGTTCTGATGAAGCTGCTTCCTATAATTTACTGATGAGTACTGATTCTGTATTTCTGTTAATCCCATCTGTGGCCATCCTGGGAAGACCGTGAACTTTGGGTGTCGACTCTCGAAGAAGAGCCGGTTGCTCGCAAGTTGGCCGCTGTATTTACTAGATGACAGCCAAGCTTGAAAAATTAGCGTGTGCGGTGGAAGTCAGTGGTTTTAATAGACGTCAGGCCTGTTTTTCAACACAAGCTGCAGTGGTGGCAGCTCAGCCGCCCCCCCCTCATACGCCTCTCGCCTCCCATCAAGCCTGTGAGAACGCTGGACTTTTCCTGGAAGGCACAGCTACGTGCCGACTGAAGGGAGAGCTTGAACCTGAGCGGGTTCTCATCAGCACAATAACATGTGCGCACGTCACAGCGCTGGCTCGAGGGTCCTGTGGAGTAAACCACAGAAGGCCAGGAATTAGCGCTGCCTTTCCTTTCCAATTACACAGAGCCTGCGCGCCTCCAGGGGGAATGCAGATCCTTCACATCCACAGCTCCAATCAGGCGGAAACTCTACTTTCTAATAATCCCTAGCTGGGCCTACTCCCCACCTGAATCAACTTGGCCGCGGTCCTGGACGTGTGACAGCGAGGAGTGCTGATGAATACTTTCGGACAGCGTGACTGACGCGCTCTCCCAGAAAGAAAGAAAGAAAAAAAAAACAATCCTGTTATTTTAAAAGTCACAGATGTCGGCTTTTCAGGGCGGAAGCAGAAGATAGCTCGACACCCTCTAATCCTCCATCAACAGTCTGATGACATCTTACATAACACCCCACACTACACCGCTACAGACATACCATCATACACTAACCCTACTGTAGTAAACAACACCTCTACAGCAAATCGGTCACAACATGGCAGGAAATCGAAGCACTTAAGAATCTAAATGCAGTAAAGACGAGTGAAGATTTTCAGTTGGGTACTGATGTCAGAGGTGAGTGGGCAGACTGGTTTGAGACGACAGATACCCACTCGTTACAATCAGGGTGTGCAGAACACAACCTGTGAGCAGAGAATAGATCAAACCTTGATGCACCTGAGCGACAACAGCAGCAGACCACACCCGACACCACTCCAACACTGAGTGTGTTTTTACACCTAATAGAGTGTGGATTTGTTCGATTTGTCACATTTTTAGCTGATGTGGCTCGTTTTCACACTGCGCTGTGTCAAACGAACTAATTGAAAAACTTGTTTCTCTCCTCGCCTGTGGTGGCGCTGCACCAAGAACCATTGAAGGAAATGACAAAAAAACCTCCGAAGAAGACATGAGCGTAACTTCCTTTCACAAAATGAAGACAAAAATGGAGTGGTGTCACATTTTAGCGGTTGGAGGATTTCTCTTTTGTCTTTTATCCTGCTGGAGCTAGACTCTCATGTTTGACTCTTGCGTTTGTTTTGTATTTACCCAGAATGCCCTGCACTCCTGCGATCTCAGGTCTACTTGTATCCACATATGAAACAAACCAGAGCTCTCTTTAATTGAGACCTGGATTTGTAGGCGGACTAGAGTTAGCTTTTTTTGGTCCATTGCACACTCACACTTCCCCAAACAAAACAAACTTTCCAGACAAATAAACTGAAGTTGGATTAAAGCGAACTAAACAGGACTGGTGTGAATGCACCAAAACTTGACAAGTGGTCATTGATCAGACCTCGGAAGATCCAGTCCTAATTCTCTACCTTGAGACCACCAGATTCTCCGTTCGTTTTAAAAATGGTAAATCCTGAAAAATAAAAATTTTACTTTTTTCTCCGAATTCAAAGAAAAGTCAATTCTTTTCTTTTTTTTAGTGGCCCTGTTCTTCTTCCGTATAAATGTTTCTCTGAATTTTAATAAATCAATCAAAAAGCAGATTTAAGCTCAACAAAGAGTACTTTGAGAGTAAAAGTCACTGAATAGATGTGGTCTCATTTAAAAAATATATTTTAAAGGACAAATATTTAGTGTTGTACCTAAGGAAGAATGCAATAAGATTTTAATAAGGAAGTAATAATTTATTAATTGCATGAACTGGAAACAAGAGAAAAAAAAAAAAGAAAAAAAAATCAGTTGACTGTCCTAAAATGGCCCACAGATTGAACAGCTCTTGACTAAACCAATAATCAATTATATGATCATTTGTGATATTTTTGTTGTTCTTCTGATTGAAATGCTTGTTCAGAAGAGTTTATAGGTCAAATTATTTCACAAACACACCATGGGATGTTGTTGCTAAAAGTGGTGAAAAGCATCACAGCAGCCTGGGCTCGTATTTCCCATCTCTGTTAGAGACTGGTGACAGGTTTGAGCCGCCGCCTGCAGCCTGCAGAGGCTTCCTGCTGCGTTTTATCCGATTTATGACGAATTGAAGCGATCCAGCACTGCTACATCACTTAGAAAACTGATTGAGACTCTGCTCATTTTACTCTTCCCGTCCATTGCTGAAAACTGTCCAACTGAAGGGATCTGGTTGCGAAGCAAATTTAGTGACACGAGTTGAATTAAATCAAATCAGAGGTGAAGTAAGGTGGGGGGACAAAAATTTCATTTTTCTATATTTATTTTTGCTTGATAGTTTAAAAATAATTAACAGCTTAACTGATTATCTCCTGAGTAATACTTAAATAAATACAGCTCTGGAGAAACAGCTGCCCACAGCACTGAACCTCATTGAAACGCTTCTGGTTTTTTCACCAAATATTGATTTCTGAACTCTTCCCGAGTTAAAACATTAGTATTGTTGCTTCTAAATGAATATAAACTTGCTTTCTTTGCATTATTTGAGCTATGAAAGCGCTGCATCTGTTTTGTTATTTTTCTGCAATATGTTCATTTTCTTCAAACATATACATATAAAAAGAAGTAAAATCAGAAAAACTGATCATTTTAAGTGGTCTCTTAATTTTTTCCAGAGCTGTAGAAGTAATAGCTTTGAGATTGTTTACTTTAATACATAAAGAAGCTTTTTTTGCCCATACATCCCATTTTTATCCTTGCAGTTCAACTGTCAAAGGAAACAAAATTAATTCAATTACATTAGAAGAGGAAAAGGGCGAGTCTTTCCCAATCAGGCAGATATTAAACCTTACTTCCAGCTGTGTAGCAACGTTCAGCCTCCAACTGAAAAAAGTCCTTTCAACAGCCAACTTGCAGCACTAATCAAACACTTCCAAGCAAAGCATTTGGATTATCGCACCAATGAAGAAGCATCTGAGCAGCCAAGGGGCTTTTGTGGTTGATATTTCAGCAAAAATAAACTTAAACTCCTGAACATGGATGTCAGTGAAACCTTTGCATTGTGTGTGGGCTGCAAAACAAACAGCATATCTAATCCTTAATGATACAATATTCTGTTGCCAGTCAACATGTGAATTATCTTGAAAGGCGATACCTGATGGTGGGTATCCTGTCCAACCGCGACTCGGGACTCCAAGCCAGAGTGTCAACCCGCAAGTCATGATGAAAAGCTCGGAGAACATTGAACTGGACTCCGTCCACCTCCATATCCTCCTCCTGCAGAAGCAGATTCGTGTTTAACGGCAAAGACAAACAATGCGGTGGGTAAATCTGGCAGTGTGGAGCCGCATCTCTTACTTGGAAGAGGCAGGTGCCCACCACCACATACTGGTTTCCACCATAGGCCAGCAGAGAGGCAGGAGAACCCGAGCTGAAAGGGCTGAACTCAACCACATGGACATAGTCCTCACATGTCACGGTGTAGCTGGGACTGCGGGTCAGGTCCTCCTGCATGTTGGGATCCGGTAAAGTTGGCTTCAGGTCAGAGTTCTACTGGAAACGCAGCAATAAAACAGGAAACAGACAAGCCACATTAGTTCGCAGAAGAACAATAAGCTTTGGCTGACACTGTAAAAGGCAGATTTTCATCTCTGAACAGACAGATACAGGTTGTTAAAATTAAACACAGATTCAGTCCAGTAGGAAAAGCAGAACCCATGCTAGAACATCATGTTACTTCCACAATCCTCAATTTATTTTCCTGGGATTTTATGATTTTAACCAGCACAAAGCCGGACAAAGCGCTTTATTCTGACACCTCCAGCAACCAGTTCCCTACAGAGGACACCCAATAATCCCAGTATAAATAACACTGCTTGGTGAAGGGTTTAGAGGTTTTTTTAGAGAACAGCAGTGAACATGAGGACCCCAGGAACGTCCCAGAAATATCTGGGTTAAAGGCTGCAGAAGACTTGACACCTATTTGTAAGATTGACTATGAACGCTTTTGTGTCTTCCTACTTTTGTCCATATTTGTTGGAACGAGGTGTTAATTTAACTATAAACATCATATCCCTCTGATTTGCTGAAAGTAAGCTGAAATAATACACACAACCGTAACAAACCACCTATGTACAGCTTCTTCTGAAGTATGGCTGGTATCTAGTTTGCTTTGGAACAAAATAAGCAGTTCATACAGTCTTTTTTAACTCAAACGTATTCTTCTTTACTACCACGACAGGTGTTGAAGCTAACCGTAAAAGACACATGGATGCGAAGTATAACGGTCGTCTACTTTCATGGTCCAAATAGATCACAGATGAATTAGTTTCGTTATAAGGATGTGTTCATATCATAAACACAAATATAACGTGAATATTTACCAAGTTGGTCTTTAAATGGGTTCTCTGAATCAAATACAGCGCGCCTTTGGGAAGTTTTCTGCCCTATTTCCGCATACGTCACCGGAGCGTACCATTTACTTTAGAAGTTCGGGGGGGTCGGATGTTAGACAAACCCAAAAATATAGAGATAGTTTACAAAATGTTACAATAAAATATTATTAAAGTATTTTTTATAACAAATATTTTCAAAACTTACTATCATTAGGTCGCACAATTTGACGGGCATTTAAAAGAATATCAGAAAGTCCCAACTGATTCTTGCTCAGAGCTGATTGGCTGGAAAGCAAAACGTCATCGTAGATTTAAACGTTCAAATCGGCAGCTGATTTCTGGTTGACTCGCTGCAGAAGGCTGGGAACATTATAACAGGTTAGAACCGATTAATCCAAAGTTTATTGACATTTCTATAAATATATGTCGGAGAAATAATAATGGAGGCATAAATACAACTATAATTAAAAAGAAAAAAAATAGATTAATTCAAAACGATTGTTAGATAATTTAAAGTTGTAGGCTCTCAGAGACCTATTGTCCATTTAGAAAGAAATCAACACGAATTAGTCATGGTGTACTTTTTAATTTACTTCATTTACATCTAGCTTTTTAATTTGGCATTTCAATGAGTGCATTTAATATGCTTGGCAATTACTATAAATTTATCTTAATGTATTTTAATATTTTATGTGTTTGTCTGCTTTATTAAAAATAATAAACTGTCAGCCAACAGGTCAGTCCATAGGGGAAAATCTGTAAAAAGTGGCAACATCTATAAACAGATTAAAAAAAAAAATGCCATGGCATAATTCATGCTAAAGGAGCCCCAACCAAGTACTAATTGCATAAAAATGATTATACTTCTCTGAATCCTGACATTTCTATACATAATAAAAAAAAAAATAATTGATTTTGGTTTTCAATACTTGCAAGCCTTAATCACAAAAATCACAACAAATAAAGGCTTAAAATATTCCACCACATGTGTAATAAATCTGTATAAATGATGATGATGTGAAACTGGTGACAATTATTGAGCATCTTCAGGATATTTCAATATTTTAGATGTACTTGTAAATGTTTTCTATAACTTTTCTTTTAGGAAACAATGTCAGCATTCGCAGACCATCTGAGGCTGATGGTAAAAACCTTCAGAAGGGAGTCCCACAGGGTTTTACCGTCAGAGAGGACCACCGTCCACGGAGCCGACAGCATGCTGATGGTGCTACAGCTGACCATGGCTGAGGTCAACAAGCAGGTAGCAGATTAGCTTCTCTATTCATTAGTATTCAAAAATGTAACCTGGATTAACAATGAACTAATAGCTAAGGTATCCAAGAGCAGGGTTTCCTCCAGAATACATGCGACGCTGGCGCAGTCATTCATCCAGCGGCCCATCGTGTTTTTGAGTTAAATGTTTAAAGTTGACAGGAAATTTTAAAATATCACTCGACGATTATGTGTTATTGAAAGATTGGAAGATTAATGCCTGAACACCAAAATACAAACATTTTAAAAAGACTTAAAGAGGATAGATGAGCTCGATCTTTTCACAGATTATCTGTCACAACATGGAGACAGTTTTAACAAATAAACATTTTTAATAAAAGTTACATACTGCAGCTTTAAAATAAATGTTCTACTGCAGAACCATAATCTGACGTTTTAATTTAAGTATGTTTATCCTGGGGAAGCGATTCAATATTACAAAAAAACCAAAAAACTTTCCTTTTCCTTCTTTAATGGAGTCTAACAAGGTTATTCCATTTGGAAGAGATTTTCTGGACAAAATGAGGCATACTGAAAAAAAAAGCTTTAATTACATGTTAGTATTAATAACTGACACTCTTATTTTCCCTACCATTAAGGTTTATTAAACAAAGTAGTACAAATTAAACTCATCTCTTCACATCCTGATGTTGCACAACCTTCCAGTTGCATTCTTTTTTTTGGTTTTGTTTTATAGTTTCTGCTCCTGACTCGATTTGTCCTTGGCTGTTAGTACTCACCATCTCTTCTCCTCCCATCGGCAGCGTCAAGGAGAGTTCAAGGTGGATCTGAGCGACGTCCTGATGGCGTGGAAACACCTTCTGCTGGACAAACTTCACCTGCTGCCCGCCGGCGCCCCTCGCCTGGAGAACTCTGAGCTCTTCCTGGAGGCGTACCAATCTTTCCTGAAACGCTCCAACACTGTGGATCTTACGGATGTTCTGGCCATGAACAAGGAGCTGAGAGCGGCAGGTTCAGATCCGGAGGAACCTGTGAGCGCGGTGAGCAGGAGCTGGTCAATTTCAAAATCAATGTTTTATTATTAGAAGAGATAGAGATGAGGATAATAAACAGTGCTTTAACTTTTCCACATTTTTTCACATTGTAAACACAAACCTTGACATCTCTTTTTGGATTTTATGTGGATTTTATTATGAAAGGAAAGTGTAAGGTTTTCACATTTCTGCCCCCTTTTACATTGATAGCACTAAATAAAATCCAGTCCAGCAATTGTGTCAACTTCGTTATCAGCATGACTGACAAAAAACGGCAAACGGGGATGATTTTCTGCAGGGAGCAGGAAAAAATGATGAAGCTAAATGTACAACAGTCCTAAAAACAGTTTTAGACTTATTTATACATCATTAATTGGAATTTACCATCATAAGAAATCATAGTAAATGATAGATGGCAGGATAAATGATCTATAACTTCAACTCCAACCAATGATTGCCTTATAAAGTATTGACTCACGACTAGACTTGCACTGATTGCAGCTTTCTGGCCGATCTTTGGTTACCAATATTTGGATATTTGCTTGTGAACAGGTTGAGTTTAGCTTTGTGAAGATTTACAAATTTGCACTGTTTGAGTGTTGAAATTGGGTTAGAGTAGAGAGAGCAGATGTCATGAATAAATTTGACATTAAACATAAAGCAAATTGAAAGTATGGCATCAATTTTAGCTTCCTTTTTAGCATTTGCATTTGGTAGCAAGCTAACTTAAAGATAATGCAGGATTTTAATTCCACAGTAGAGAAAACCATGTACTTTCAGTAAGTAGATACAGGAAAAAATATTGGCATTGGTATCGGTGATCAGCCGAATGAGTTTTAGTATATCGGCATATCGGATATCAACCATATGGTGCACCTTAAGTCAAACCTCTCACCGAAAAGCGGAAGAGGACAATTGTTGATTTTTTTTGTCCGTTGCAGAGATAAATTAGATCGGCTTCACATGCAAGTATCGGCCAATCTCCAATCTCCCAAAATTAAGGAAATCGGTTCACCCCTGCTCAGGATACGAATGTGTGCCACACTTTTCAGTTTTTCAAGTATTTTTCCTTTCACTTCTTAACTTTTCATTGGTCACATAAAATCCCAAGAAAACATATTAATACAAAAATAAAGGTGACAGTTGAAGAAGTATAAATAAAGGGTAAAATAGTGGAAAATTCTAATATGTTGCTTATTCCTTCACCAAGATCCAGCTGTTTGAGTTCCTGTCAGGTAACATGGAAACCCCAGATCTCCCAGATTCATCAGCTCCTTTAACGCCGTCTAGTCAGAGCAGGCGCTGCCGCTCCCAGGTAGGCCCAGTCCTGTAATAAATCCTTTCTGTTTCCACTTACAGCAGTATGCAAGCCTTTTTACCTGCTTGTACTGATCCAGGCTTTTGCTTTTCCAGCCTTTCTGGTCTGGAATCCATCCTGTTCCTATTGACAGGAACTTTATATCACATCACTCAGGTTTCAGAGTGTAATGTGAAATCAATTATGGCGCGGATGTTTAACACTTGGCTCGGTGTGGAGCTCAACAGGAGCTTCTGTAACACAGGCCGCTTCCTCCTTCTGTCACTTGCTAATTTATGAGGTTTCAGCCAAGACTTGCTGCTATGTTACCACTATTAGGGCGCTTTCATTCTTTATGAGCTCAAAACAGTCCAAGTTTGAGTGCTTTGCTGTGAAGCAACTGTTATATTTGCCCTTTCTGAGATAATCAGAGATTTTGATGAATCGTTTACAAAGCACCAAGGGTAAAAGAAGAGATTCTTCTCAGTCTGAAAAATGTAGAAATTCACTGCAAATGCAAAAGAAAGAAAGTTGTTGGATGGATATTCACTTATCCATCTGTGTGTCTAATCATTTTTTCCACCTGTTCCATTGTCATCAATTAATCCATTCATCCATTTCATACATCTATTCATCAAGGTTTCCCCTCAGAAAACGTGCTAAGCCTGGTGGTTGAGGCAGTCATTCATCCAGCAGCCCGCCTTGTTTTTGAGTTAAAAATGTTTAAAGTTGACAGGAAATTTGAAAATATCACTTGATTATTAAGTGTTATTGGAAGAGTAATATCTGAACAGCAACTATAAAGACTTAAAAAATGCAAATATAAAAAAAGTTAAATAAATAAGCAATGCTAAGCCTGGTGGAGGCACAAGTAAAGCCTGGCGACCCGCCAGGCTTACAATACACTGAGGGAAACCCTGATTCATTCTCTCATCAGTCATTCATCCATCAATCAGTGCATCCAGTCAGTCATCTGTCTGTCCACTTGTCCATCATCTTTTCTATCCTTTCATAAATTTGTCCATCCATTCATCCACAAACCTTTCCTTCCATCTATTTGTCTGTTTGTCTGCAACTAGTGATTATTCTATTGATTATTTTTGATTAATCAGATTTTAAAAAATTGGCACATTTACAGATTTTTTGTATATAACCTCTTAAGCTTGTTGTATACAATATTAGACATGCATTTAAAATATGTAAATGAGAAAATAAAAATTTTATTGCCTAAAATGCAATAATACAGCTTTCTTTAAGTGATTTAGAACTAAAATATGCAACTTTAGGAGTTTTGGGTGAAACATTTCTTTACAGACAAAGGTGTTTTAATCTTAAATGCAACTTGTGAATATATATATATATATAGTAAAATTTTGACTTAATTACTGCTACGAATGGGTTGTTTTTTTCAGCAAATGGCCTTTTTTTTAGTATATATGTCAGGTAGTAATTAATTACCATGTAACTAAGTACGAAATTAGTTGGTGATTATTTTGATAATCAATTAATCGTTGTTAGTTATGGTAAACTTTTTGTGATTAATCGTGATTCACTGTGATTAATTGTAATTAATCCAATTAATCATTTCATTCCTACATCTATCCTTCCCCCTTCAGTCTGGTGTCATGTTTAATGCCTGACTTCTCTAATAACAGATATCTGACTAAAATACAAACAGGAGTCTGATTGTGTTGCTAAAACAATATTTCCTGTGATTAAAAATTTATTTCAATTAAAGTGCTTGTTTATGATCTGTTTTCTGTTTATTGGAGCAGATGAAAATGGCAGTGAGGCGAGTTTTCTGCTCCTATCTGAGTTTGCTGGTGAACTCTAGAAACGACATGGCCTTGGCCCTCACCCTTAACGTTCCCTGTCGCTCTCTGGAACGGCAGGCATTCACTGACATCAAGCGTGCCGCCCGAGACAGCCAAACATCTCTCTTCTTGGTAAGAAAATCCACATTTATTCAGTTCACACATTAGCAGCAAAACAAAATATAGAATCTTTCTTGTAGCTGCAACATTTAGGGTTTTTTTGTGGCCTTTTCAGGCTGTGACATCTTTTGTTAGAGCCATCCAGCTTGGAGGGAAAGGATACGCACCAGCAGAGTCTGATCCCCTCAGGAAGCATATCAAAGGCCTGTCCCACTATGTCCAGTTCATGGACAATCTGGAGGAAATACTGGGGGAAATTCCTGACCCAAGGTACACAGCACAGCTTTATCCCAACTTGGATTGCAGTTCACAGTGTAACTTGTTAATTTGTACTTGATAATCATTCCTGGAGTTAAAGATTCATGGTAGTTTTTAAGATAAAAACTTGTATTAGTAAGGGTAGCAGTACTTCAATATATTTTACTTAAGTAAAAGTAAAAAGTAGCCGTCCAAGAAATTAAAAAGTATTTGGTAAAAAGTCTACTCAACTACTGAGTAACTGATCAAATTATTAGTCATTTAATATTTAAAAATTACACAATCAGGTAGTCCAAAATATAAAGATAACAGGAAATGTGGTATTTTAAGGATATTATTATTAGAAGTAACAAAATTAGATAAAAGAAAATGTTTCCAAATCAGTCTTTCAATTAAAAAATTATGAAACTTTAACAGAAACTGCAGGTGAGCATCTGCACGTTTGAGTTTTTGGTTAAAACATGTTTGCTTTTCATTCAGAGGGGAAAAAGTCCAGAAATTTTACTCAAGTAAAAGTAGTGGTAGTTTATAATAAAATTACACAAGTAAAAAGAAATCTTAAATTAAAGTTAACATTTCTTTCCTTTGTGGTAAAAACACTTTACTTTAGCACATTTAGCTTTCAGGATGTGCCTGAAAGCTAAACCAGGCACATCCTGTTCAAGGTAAGTGGCTGGGAATATTTCCAGCCTCTTGGATAAAAAGCAGGCCAGCACACATATTCACTGAAATCGCACCTGTAATCATAAAATATACTTGTGCCAAAACAGGTTCTTCTTTCTAAAAAATCCTATTCATTTTTTTCAAGATAATAGAAGATAACGGTGTTAATTTTTTCAACATCAAAGTCTTCTGGTTCCCTGACTTTGATGAATTCTGGAGCGCTACCCGTCATTACAGATCATTTTTAGACATCGAGGAGCTTGGCGCCACAACAAAAGCGATTATAAGAAATGATTTTCCCATTCAATCATGTAGATTTGGAAGGGGAAGCCGTTTTAGGCCTTCAGTAGGTGAAGTGAAATCTCTTTCTGTTCAGCCATAACATGTCATGTTTATGCAGTGTGAACTCCAGCTCCTTTTCAGAGGGCTTTTCAGTTCGTCCCGTCTAATGAGATGTTGATGACCTCGTCCAACATGTATCTTTCAACAAGCAGGGCCTTTACGTTCTCAGCAGAGTACTATATTCCCTCAAACAGCTTCAGAGCCCCTCGTTCGGCGAACATCTGTTTTCCCAAATGATATTGTTCCTGAGGTTCAGTGTTGGGTCAGGGTCGGAGCACCACCTTTCCACCTTGTGGATGTCTTTTCTTGCACGCCTTAGTGCACTTAACAATGAATCCAGTAAATGCTGAAAGGTACGGCTGAGTGCAAGGTGACTTTATTACAAGTTGGGAACATTTTTCACAACTATTACTATTGGCAAAGCATTGCAATGAAATAAAAACATTGAAATGTGTGTGCTTTGCCTTTAAAGCCAATGTCCAAATAATTGAAAGCGAAGCTGCAGTATATCTTGTGAGTGCTTAAAGTTGACTATTTACATACTCTGTTGTAGGGAAGGACGATACGGCTGAAAAACGAGTCAAGATATCAGCGTTTTATATCCGTCTAACGATAAATATTGATTCATTTTCTTGTTTTAAATATCTGAAAAACTGCCAAACTGCATAGTGGCATGACATTTATTGTTTTATCCAGCTTTCACTCACTTGTTTGTTTTTTTAAGAAGTTATGAGGCGATGGTGAAACCTTAAACTGCTGCTGCGCCAGTTGCTCAACAGGTTGTTGCTAGGTAACCATAGAGTGAGCGAGTTGCTAGGTAACCAAAGAGCGAGTGGATTCCACTAACCTTCCTTAGCTTAGAGAGATTGAGCAGCTGCTTTCAGTGAAATTATTGAATATTCTACCAGATATCATTTATTGATATTGATCAAATGTCTATCACAATATATTATTATTGATCTCACTGTTTGACAGTAAATCAATCTAAACTTTTACTATATTAGGTTGCTTTACATTATTTCTTTTTGGTAAATGACAAAATGGTGTCAAGAGAATTTAGATTTTTTTTTTACATCCTTCAGTGAATGTGGAGCCAGGCTGCTGGCCGCCATCAGAGCAGCTTTGGTGAAAGGACGCAGTACTGGAGATCCAGTGTACGCTGCTGCAGAAGAAACTACAAAAGAGCTAAAAGAGAGGATTGTCCTGCTTCATCAGACCCAGAAACAAGCTGCTAATGTGGATGGGACGGCTATAAGTCCTGCTAGGGTAATCGTCATCCTCATCTCTAAAGGCTCTACGCTATTAGATTTCACTGTAAAGTTCTGATTGCAGCCGTTTCCATCCTCAGCCAAAAGCTTACGCAGTCAACCACGCCACTGCATATGGAGGGCGAGAAACGGTAAAGGTGCTAATGGCGCTGCTTGACGAAGAAGCTGTGGCTCCGCCGTGTGGTAACAAGGCAGACCTGCTGTCTGAAGATCAGCCGGTCCTCAGCGAAGCCGAGGGAACATGTGTCCTCACGCTGTTCAGGTTGGTCACAAGCTCAAAGAGCAGAGTCTGAGTTCAGCTACCACAAACTGGGTACTGGGTTGTTTTAAGAGCTTAAAGGGAAATTTTTATGTAATCTTCCAAAGCAGTTGTTTAAAGATGAGCTGCAACACTTCCTTGAACAGGTTAGGTTAGGTCTATGGGCGATACAAAACATGTTCATTAGGTTTTCTTGCACAAAATAATTCTTACATAATGAGATTTAAGTCTGCATATTTTGATCTCCTCTCAGAATGAGCTGTTTTAGGGCCTCTAGCCACTTTAAATCTAAATAAGCTGCTGCTGGCAACTCAACGTTTACACTCGCGTGTGAAAATGGCTGCAAAGAGACAACCATATATCTTTGAAAAGCAGAAGTGGAGCCTTCTTCACAACCAACAAGAATGCAGCAAGTGGTTTGTGAATAGTAAGTCAACAATAAAACACTTGTCTTTTCCAGCAGCCATTGTACAGAGGTTAAACCAGCTGGCCAAATGTGCTGGAGCTCTGCTTGGGTTCCTAGGTGATGGACTGGGGTTGCTAGGTAACAGTTCCTGCTGATTTGGGGCATTCTGGAGGTTTTTGAGAGAGCTCATTTTCCAGACAACAAAATACATTAATTATTGCCAAAAAAAGAGCTGGGTTGTTTTGATTGTTTTGTAATTGCTTAGGCTGTTTATAGAAGCAGTAAAGACCCAAATGGAAGCACAAAAAAAAGTCGAAAATGTAAATTTTGCAGAAAGAAACAGACTAAAGCTGATGGTTCATAATACATCAAAATATCCCAAAAAAACAAAAGGATTCATTCTGCAATCCTCTTGTCTAACGGTACAAAACATTTAGGTTAGATTCACCTGACAGATTCCAGTTTCCACCAGAGATGGTTTTGGAATACCTCAGGGTTCTGTGGTTGGACCAGTCCTCTTTGTTTCATGTATGATTCCCCTGAAAAACGAGAGAATCGGATGAATGTTTTGTATGCTGACTGCACTATATTATCCATAAAGTCTGATTAATTCAATCAGATGCAGTTTTCCTCTTTTCAAGCTGCTGTCAGTCATTTCTTCTGAATGGCACCAATTTAGCTTTTAGTAATGTAAAGAACCACACTTTTTTCTAACAAGAACATTTCATTCTATAACTATTTGTAGTTACAGAAGGACAAAAATTTATATCTTCCAGATCTCGTCAATAGCTAACTCTTAAATCTAAAACATAACATAAAATCTTTTTTTTTTTTTTTTTACAATGTAGTTTCCAAAAATAAAAAAGGAAAATACACAAACTCTCCCTTGAAAATCAAACCTTTTATCGTTAATATTAGCGGCATACTGTGGACTTATTCTAAGTTTTTCTTGGTTATTATCATATGAATTTATGCTGTTAAATTGGTTATTATTAAACCTGAACTGACACTTTCAGACTCAAGTCTGATGTGTGGCAATAAACTTGTTTTCCTTTGGAGTCCATATTGGAAAAAGAATTGAAATCTAAAGTTTGTGCTTGTCACACTGAGTTTGAATTAAATTAGGCTGTTTTTATACTCTGTGAGAACGGGAAAAGCCCTGCAGCAACGATCCGACCAACATGGGACTCATGGCAACTCTCGATGAAACCGCACGGGGGGAAAATCCTCCCACGTCACACTGGAACAATTTATCAGGTCAAACATCTGAAAGATAAATACAGCAAAGTAGCAGCCTGAGGGTGTTTGCAGTCTGTTGTCTGATGGTTGCGAAGATCTTTGACGGGACAGCAGATTTAAAAAAGCAGCAAGCATGTTGAAGCTTTTGGCTTTCTTAATTTATACAACTTCACTTCCTGCTTTCAGATCCCCTGAAGTGTCCAGTGGAGGTTCTCCAGAACCCCTGAGGAACAGAGTCCAGAGTCGACTAAACCTGCTCAAGCCCAAGGTAACACCAGCCCCCAGAATCCAAACCATCAGTTACTTCAAATTGAATCAGATGTGCAAACACTGGAAATAATGTCTTTACATCCTGTAATCTCTCCCTGGTACTGTATTATTTATTTGCTTAGCTGAAGCTCACAACTGACTTCCACAGTTAACGTTTTCACAGCTGTGTTTTAGCTCCTAATGCTGGTTCAAGTGTGCAGTTTCAGTCCAGGGCATAAAATGAATTATTTGTAGGGGGCTCATGCCATTAACCATCACCTCATGATAGGTTATTCATTTGCCTATTTGCTTGCAATGCACAATACTGTATATTTAATATCAATATTTCACTATTTCCTGTCCCGGTTTCTTGGTTTCAGACACTTTCTGCATCAACCTTTAATTCTGAGTGTTCAGACTTGATGTTTTGCTCCGTTTTAATAACCTTTTACCCAGATGTTCGACGTGAGGCACAAGCCTCACCTTATCATGGTGATGCTCTGCAGAAACACTTATTATTCAGAGCCATGACTGGGGAGCAGAGGCAGACACGGAGGTAAACCGAAACCGGTCTGGTTGACGGAGGCAAATAACCGCGAGGCGGTAATTCTAGGTTCAGCTGAAGAAATGTTCCACTCCCCATGCATCTTTGTCACAGCGAGTTTAGCAGGGATCCCCGCTGATTCTTCACACATGAAATTTGTGTTCTACGCATGTGGAAGAAGATGTGCAATAAGGGGTTTGAGTCCAGAAGGAGCAGAAATAAAATAACTTCTGTTTCTGCTGTTGTATACTTCAAATTGATCTGTAAAGTTATCCTAACTCCTACCTGTACTTGAGCCGTTCACAGGTATGAAGTGGTATAAACAATATGTCCGCTGTAGTTCTTACAAAGCGTAAGTGCAAAATAACTCCACAGAGCGTTCTCTGAAAGAGAGGCAGGCCCACAGCATCACATATCCTGTACTAGTTTTAAATTAAAAAATAGCTACTAGCTACTTCTGTCGAGATTGTGATGTAATGTGCGTCAGTAACACAGACTTCTTTCATAATTTCATTATTGTAATTTTCATCCGTTGTTTACACCCTGATTTACTGCGTCTGGCGTTTTCTGGTGCAGATTAATGAAGCATGTCTCACTAATCATTATCTGCGTTTTTACATTAACTATAGAATTGGGCAAATAGAAATAAAAACAAATTTGCTGAAGAAAAACATGTCAATTTCAAATTAATCTTTTTGTTTGCGCTGAGTTCATGGTGAGCAACGGAAACACTTTTTACGCATCACGAGTCACATGATCAGCAGCCGGATGTTACTACTGCCGGAAATGATGAAGAAGACGACAGGAAATGGAAGGAGGATGATAGTTTACTTTTGTTTTTTGGGCTTTTTTTTTTGGAGAATGTGCATCTGGCTCCACCAGAGTTTTCACATCATCGCACATTTTGTAAAACGTTGTCATTTGAACGTGTTGAATCCATAACTCTTCTGTAAAATCGCCAAAACGTGGCATACGTAGTCACTCCCCTGTATTGTCGCTGGGCCTGTCACAATAACAAATTTTGCAATACGATAAATTGTTCCCAAACTTATTGCGATAAACAGTAATATTTGAAGTTTTTAGACCATTTTCAAGCAATAAAATAATGCAAGAACGCATTCTCAAGGATCAATAAAATTCAAATTCTAATGAACATTTTTAACATTGGAACTGGAAGGAATTTTAAATATCCAAAATAAATACAGAAAACAACAAATAAAATGAATTATGAAGTCTCTGTGAACAAAATGTTCTTTTTTTATAAAAAGGGCTAGTTGAGACCAAAGCACCAGACTGAATACCAGTTTTGGTAGAAATAGAGAAAAGAGAAAAACGTTAAATCAATCAAATTAAAATTTTGTTTCTTGTAATTTATCATGCGATTAATTGATTTATTGTGAGAGGCCAATTTGTGACTCCAGTGGCTGAATAAGACGCCAACGTCTCCTTTGATGGCTGAATTATGACTATCTCATGTAACTGTTCACATCTGTCGTTGGCATCATTTTTAATGACTTACAGTGTGATCAAGCTTTTTCCCATGTGATTTTAATTTAATTTGCAATTACGAAACTGCGTTTTATTGACATTAGCGGAATAGTGACAAAGATGTGTCACGATTTGCAATAGAAACGCAGCAAGTGACTTGAAAGCCGGTCTTGAATGGTATGCGACATGACCATTCAAGACAGCAAACAAATGGAAGTGGCACAGATTGGATTTTTTGGGTGGGGGTTATAGGTCGCTCATTTTTGCAAGAAAATTTAATTTGGGTCGCATATTCCTGCTGTGTGAACGTAGCACAGGTCTGTCTAACTTCACACATTTTGACTTGGAAATGTTTAAAGCTAATCACCTGTGTGAACCGTTTTTGTTTTCCAACATCATATGCTGGACACATTTAGCGAAGCAGCTCCTTCATTTGATGGAGCTACCAGATGTCATCCTAGCTCCCCACAACCTGGCGGGCTTCCTGTTTGAATGCGGCGTAATGGTCCCCGGGCCGCTCACCGCTTCCTGAACTCTGCGAGCGGAAGCTCTCCGCTTCAATTTCGCTTTGAAGATGCCGTATCAGTCTAGCCAGGGAAACATGAAAGGTTATTTGTTGTCTGCTGAACGACTTTATCCCCTGAGTTCTCTGGTGATTTCACCGAACGCTGACGTCAGCTGGCACACATGGAGATGGACTGATTTTGTTTTTGAGAAGTTTTTAAATGCATTTACCAGTGCTACAAACCCAACTTGAAACGACACTCAACATTGTTTTGCAACAGACTCTGATCTCAGAAAAGTGGAATTTATTACATTTTAAAAAGTAGATTTTATTTCAATAAGATTAAATCCCTTACAGGCATGCCTGTCATGTTAAAAAAAATTATGCTGGATGATAAATTGTTCCAGAAATTATTGCAATAAACGATAATATTGTTGTTTTGATGCCATTTTGTAAGTGGTTTCAAATTTTGGGAATGACAAAATAATAATGCAAGAACACACTCTAAAAGATCATTAAACTTTAACATTAACAACATTTATCAACTGGAAGACATTTTATATATCCAAAATAAATAAAACAACAAATAAAATTAATTTTAAAGTCTTTGTAAACATTCTTCTTCAAAAAAAGGATTAGTTGACACCAAAGCACTAGACTGAAGATTTTTATCATCCAGTTTTTGGTAGAAAGAGAGAAAAAAAATTGATAAATTATGCCAATGGAAATAATTGAGTTTGTTTTAATTTATCATGCGATTAATTGATTTATTGATTATCATGACAGGCCTACTTACACGTGGTACTTGTTTCCAGACCCAAAGAATTTGGAAATGTTTTGGACAGATCATACATTAAACTTTGGAAGTGAATCTTTAGGTTATTTTTGTCCTGAAAACCAGAACCTATACTTTATGGACTCAGCCAGCTTAATTTGCTGTATTTTTCTTTGCCCGTCTCTCCCCTGTTCTGATTTCTTCTCACCACTGTGACCCATTGGCTTGAAGGGTAAAATCCCCGGATTGTGATAATCCTAAAAAGCCGTTGATCAAACGGTGGATCTGAGTGTTCCAGGGCACGGATTCAAGTCTTCAGGATCGTTCAGTTTTGTCAGAACCTTTGTCTCTCACCATTCTACTTTTTAATAAGCTGCTTTGCTTCCTTCTAGAAGTGTTGATATCCAACTAAAAGACGTAACTCTACCAAAACATATGACATTTTAAAAGCTAACAAAAAATCTAAACAGTAATCCTAACACAATTACATTACAAAACTTGAAAGTTTAGTGTTTTCTCTTGCTAAAAGTTGACCTATAGTGCTTTTTTGAACAGGTTAGGATAAGTGTTTTGGCTATATAAAACATGTTTGTAACATTTTTTTGTACAAAATCATTCTTAAATAATGAAATGCCTATTTTGCACTGGTTTCTGAATGAGCTATTTTAGGGCGTCTTGTCACTTTAAATCCAAATGAGCTGCTGCTGGCCACGCCCCCCAACTCGTTGAAAGTGGCTGCAAACAGATGCGCAATTATACAACCGTACATCTTTGAAAAGTAGATCAGAATGCAGCAAGAGGTTTCTGAAGAGAAAGTAAACAACAAAACACTTATCGGCTATTGTACAGTAGTAAAACTAGCTGGAGTTCTGCTGAGGTTGCTAGGTAACGGGCTGGGCTTTGCTGAGGTTGCTAGGTAACGGGCCTGCCGATTTGTTACATTCCAACGGTTTTTTTAAACGGGTCATTTTCTGAACACCAAAAAACATTAACTTGTTGCCAAAAGAAGCTATATGTTGTTTTCTTTTTCTTTTTAAGCGCTAGGGATGTTTTTTTAGAAGCAGTAGAAACATAAATATTTGTAAAATGTGAATTTTACATAATAGGTCCCACTTAAAGCAACACCATTCCCATCTGAGGACATTAATTTCCTTACACTGAGCCTAAATATTGACTAGATATTATGTTTATTGCTGCAAACAATCAGTTATTACTTTTCTGAAGGATTTTGTCAACAAAACTACTTACTGTGAAAAAATCTGAAGTTGGTGAAGGAGAGCAATAAGACTAAAAACTAAGTAAAAGTTTTGGATTTGAATCAAATTAGAGGGTGAGGTGAGTCCATGTGAAGACTCCACAGCAGTATGTCTGAGTTAGTTTGGCACATTTTAATTACGTTTTGCTGTTTTTGTCATAGTTCTAAAGAACCATCTCGTTTTGTTATGTTGAAAACACAAGTAGGAAAAAATCCCTCAGCGAGTCTTGAAAGGCAGGAATCCAGGGCATCAACTTGGATTCAGTGATACCGATCAGCATCGTCATATTGTTTGATGTTTTTATTAAAAATATTGACATATAAGACTGATTTCTCCGAGCCACCCACAATAAAAGACACTAATTACTTTGGAGAGTCCCGATCCCCTTCCATGTAATGCCAACATGGCTGCTGCCAAACTCCAAACAATGGATGCCTAGATATTTGAAGTCCAAATAACAGACATTTATGTTTCTTTGAGGATAAGCTCAACTTGTCATGTCATAGTGGTTTTTCTAGTACACACACTTTTCATTTCTTGGAAAAAGTAGTTTAAGGAGCTGCAGTTTTACAAATTGCTATGCTAATTTTTTATGTTATAATCACACTAAAATGATGCAGGCCACTAAGTAGCTTTCAATTTTCCTTGTTGCTGACAAGTAACACATTTTTTTTTTAAAGTTCAAATACTTAATTTGAATACTTTTGCAGGGTACTATACAGCATCTATTGACTTTGGTGTTAGTGAGAGCTGCTAAAACAATCAAAATTAGAAAGGAGATAAATAAAAGTTAGTAAAAACTGGGATTACCTTGTTTAGCTGCAAGAGAGGGCCAAAAAGTCCTACAAAAGTCATACGGCAAAGTCAAAATAAGGAAATAAAGTTGTAATAATGTGAGAATTATACAAGAATAAGTCATAATAAAATGAGAATAAGTTTGTAACAATGTGAGAATGAAGTTAATATTAACAAAATAAGGTCATATATCAGGAGAACGAAGTACTCATTTTATGAGAATACCATATGTAAAATAAATTAAAAAGAAAATGAGGAATCTTGAGCATTTTATGAAGTTATAACTTAATATTGGTTTTACAAGCGGACTTTGAAGCGATTGTGCAAACAACTGTATTTCGATAAAAGAATCACGTTTTGACGAGCTGGTCACATCAGATCTTGATATCTCACAAAGTTTTGTTCACATTAAAATGACTTTTCTCAAAATTGTACAACTTTTTTCAGGTAACATTGCGTCTTTATTCCGCCGATATGATGACTTTGTTGTCAGACTTTAGTTTCGTCATTAGAAAAAAAAAAACTTTGTCTGTTGTGGATTAAAAAATTTGATCCAGGAAGTTTGAAAACAAAAAAAATACCAAACATTGCGTTCACGTTTGTTTTGTTGGTTCATTTCAGGCTACACAAAAGGTGATCCAATCCCAGTTTGCCTGCACATACAACGATGAACCGCCGCTCAACCGAGTACTGGACTTCCCAAGTACCAGCCAGATGCCAACCTGTGTCCACCCAGCGCCAAAGCCAACAATCAGCCTAACTGTGGCAGACGGGTTCAACCCAGATACAGAAGATACAGCAGGTTGGTACACATTTCAACCTGTTCATTAGAAAAAGCTAAAGGCACTTTGTGTACATTTATATATGCAAAAACCCAAAATGTTAGCATGAACTGTGAGTTGAGTTACTACACAACTGGTTGGGAAACTTTACACCCTGATTTTCCTCAGTGGAGCAAACCTTAAACCATTAAATTAATATCTTATTGTAAAATATTTTAACCTGCAATGGTGCATTTGGGCCAATGTAAATAAGAGGGAGAAAAAGTAAAATTCTGCCCCCAAAAAAATCTCTAAAATTTCCTAGAAGAAACAAGTCTGAAAAGTTAAAAATTTTCTAGAAAATTTGGAAATTTTAGAGTTTCAAAAGTTGAAAATATTTGATTTTCAACTTATACAACTTTTTCTTAAAAAAATTTGAGATTAACTTGTGAATTTCTGAGTTTCTGCTAGCACATTTTTGACTTGAGACTGAAAAATTTATACTTTTTTTCCCTAAAAGTGTCTGAGATTAATGTCAAAATTTCTTCTAGCAAATTTTCAGCTTTTGACACTTTAATAAAAATTTCTGAGATTAAGCTCAAAACTTGAGTTTGTGCTAGCAAATTTCTGACTTTTGAGACTCTGAAATTTCTACTTTATTTTTCTTAAGTTCTGAGATTAATATCAAAATTCCTGTTTCTTCTAGCAACTTTTTAGTTTTAGATTATCAGAAATTTAAAAATTTTTCTGGAAAATTTCCAAGATTAATCTAAAAATTTATTTTGGCAAAAATTTATTTTATACATTATCGTACAAACCCCCATATCTACAGCAAGAAATAAAGTGACTCCACAGACTTTTTTCCAATGTTTGTATGCGTTGATCTGTGAATATTCAGACTCAGCTCCACAAAGTTTACATGAAAAATGCTGAACTTCTGCTTCATGGCATATATATATATACACAATGCTTGGACTTCCAGTACACTTTGTGAGTTTACCTTTAGCTGCTTCCAACATTAAAACGTGTTTTTGGGTTGTTTCAGTTTTTGCAGCCAAGCCTTCCAGTGAATCCCGGAGAAAAGAGCGCTTTGAGGTACAGCGGGGGGTTGCTCCCGAGCAGAGGAATGGAAATGCTCAAAAGGGAGGTGGATGTCCAAGTAATAAAAGGAAAACTGGCATTCAGATGCAGAGCAAGGGTAATAAGAGGAAGCAGTTGGACTCTGAGCAGCACACCGAATCAGAGAATGAACCTCCGGAGAAGAAACAGCACACCCGTGTGTCAGTCAAAGTGCCCGGCAAAAACGTCTGCAAGGCTTCAAATAAAAAGAAACTCATAGCTGGACAGGGAAAGCTTACCAGCTTCTTCAGAGTTTAGGCTTCTTTCACTGATTTTATGACAAAATATGATTGTAAATTTGCCTAATTTGACTCAAATGGTTAATTTCACCTAAACACAAATTATGAAACATATTTGTCCTTGACTTATATTTTGTCTATTTTTTTTTGTTTAAAATTTTGTCCCTTTAAAAAAATTTTGTGAACAGGATCTTTTTTTTGTGTGTGGTTCTTGGACATTGATATGCAACATAGCTTAGCTGCTAATTAGCTTGCCTACTTTAAACAAAGGGAAAACAATACCTAGAACTGGCTAATGAGTTTTTCCTCAAATATGTTTTTCTACAAATAGAGTGGTAAACAGGTTTTGTACGAAACAATAAAATGATGAGTCTGTCCGGCTATAATCTGAGCAAACAGAGAGAAACGGCTAACTACAAATAGCAAACTGGCGACTAGCAAAAATGTTAAACTCAGCAAATTTTGACAAATGTCTTAATGTCTGGTTAAATCAAAGATGGGCCAAGCAATAAAGTACCTAAAGCAAAGCAAAACCAATTATGACAATGTAAAAATGATTAGCATAAGCGGAAGCCGGCAGGAAGTGCTGACTGACTAGCTAGCTAGAAATGTCTAATTAAACACTAGCAATAAATTTTAAAAGTTCTTTCTACTAATTAAATTTTATAAACATGTCAGATGTTTTATATTTTTTGCTTTTGGAACATAACTTGAAATGTGTGACTAGCTTATTGATTAGATAAGGTTAGCATTAATCCCTTTTGCTAAAGACGCTGACCAAAAACAGATTTATAGCCTTTGGCTACAGATTTGGATGTTTTCCTAGTAGCAAAGGTGCCAAATGTTAGCCATGTATGCCTTTCAATTAAGAAGTTGTCAAGACGCAAAAACTGCTAACAAGGCTTTTTAGCTAGCAGTTTTAGCTCAACAACCTTAACACTTCGTTTTATTTCCTAAATTCTTGGTCAACTTTCTGTACTTTGACATATTTCCAAATCCAAAATCATAAAAAGGTTTTAGCTTTTGGATTTGAAAATAGTTCTTGATCCAATTAACAGATAGGTGTTTTTTAAAATGCAATTGCATTTAAAGGGGAATATTGTTTTCCCCCAAGTTAAATTCTCATTTTAAAACGTGAATTGTGTGAGGAAGGAAAATCAAACTTGGAGTCCATATTTGATCGTTGCACTTTATTTCTAAATTATCTGCATACGTGTCAACAGAAATGCATTTAATTACTACATAAGAAGTTTGAACGTTTACTATATACAATTCCAATACATGCTTCCATTTAATAAACTGTTCTGTTGATGTTTTACATGTTTGTCATTTTTTTTAAGAATGAGGACATTTTTACTTTTTGTGGTATATTTGAGAAACACTTAAACTCCCCAACAGGGTCGGTAAACTCTTCCGATCATACATCGCAGCACTGTAGGGATGAAAAAATAGAAATCGGTCAAAACAATGATTTGATAATCGTGAAAAAATGAAGGGCACATTCCCATAAACTTACTGTCAAGGTCTTTTTCTCGTTTATTTGTTTTTAAAGTGGACTCATCAGGTGTGCGGTCCAAACTTCGTTCTGCAACCAGAGGATGACGCCGGTTCAGCCCACGAATACGTTGCCCCTCCAGGTTCATGTCCTAAAATATATAAATCACCACATGTATAATCTGAATAATCAAGAAGCAACAACAGCTTCAAAAGATTATTTTTCCAGTCAGCAGATGTTGGATTTCCCTTTATCAGCTGATCCAACTCCCAGAAAATGGAACAAATGTGTCCTCATGTTTTTTTACGATATCACAGTAGCCTGTTTTTTCCAAAGTTCTGGCTCGCTCAGATGTAGATGTCTTTGTTGTTTCAATTATGGCTCTCTGTTCCCCATTACCACAGAGATAACCACTGTGTTCATGACACACTAGAGACGTAATCGCCAGAAAAACATATTGCAGCCAAAGGGTTTCATGAAACACCAATATATCATCATTCTTCCTGGTGTGATTTCAGTAAATCTTTATGGGCTTGTGATCATCTGACCTTTTCGGGTAATGGCATTTCCCGGTTTTCCAGCACTGCTGTAAAATTATTTTATAGGCATGTGGGTAAAATATTGACTTAACAGTAGATGACTGGATGGTGGCCAACTGAGAAGGGTCAAGTGGAGATAATATGCACTGTGAATAAGTCTCACAATGGATGTCTATGGCTATTAGGAAAAAATTACTTTTGCAAGTTTGTAGATTAATTCAGATTAATGGTATTGGCTTATAGACACAAAAAACTGCTTGCCGATGATGACTACCATTGGTTTTAGCTGTCAAGTTGTCAACATAACGTGCCAAATCTTAAAAGTATATATAAAAGAAAAAGGGATACAGTGCTTTGCTACTCATTGTCAATACTACGACAAGTAGTAGTCGTAGTATTGGCGGTGGCCAGGTTTTACTTGGCAACTGCCTTTTTTAGGACTTTATATTTGGTGTTTAGGTATTAATCTTCCAGTCTTCCAAAAATGCATACCTATCAAGTAATATTTTCAAATTTTCTGTCAACTTTAAACATTTTTTAACTAAAAAACATGGTGGCTGGCTGGATGACTGCCCTAGTGCTCCAAGCACCGGGCTTAACCTGAATTTTAATAACAATCAGCCATAATAAAATGGTAAAAATTACTAGTTAATTATATTTCTAATCATTGTATTTCAAATTAAGCTTTCATAACAGTAATGTTAACTTGTACTGTCTGGGAAAAAAATAGCTTAAAATGGAATCCGGGCACAGCTACAAACTTTTTTATCCTTTGGAAAACTTACCGGTATGATGATGATTTTGGATGTCCCATCATTTGTGAGGCTCCGTCTGTACATCAGAGGAACCATAGCGTGTTCAGTCATGTCGTCATCAGCCAGAAATGAGTCCAAACCTTCTTGTTCTGCAGCGCCATCTTCTACTGTAGTTGAAGGAATGGCCACTGTGACCAAGTGGCTGTTCATCTCGGAGAACAGCATTAAAGCGAACAGGACGGAGTAGATGGACATCGTCGAAATCAGTGTTCGCACTCAGAGCTTGTCTGATATTCCTTCACCAAACGGCTGATGTGACAGGGCATTAAGATGCTTTATATAGTGAAGGATGGTGGAAAATCTCACCAAAATGCAGTCAGGCATCCATCTATAAAGGCTGAAGGTGACAGGAAAGTTTAAAAGGTGACTCAAAATAATCTACAATCTAATTAAAACGAAAAAAGAGGAGATTAGAGATGGGATGAGAAACATGCTGGTTGTTATTCTTCATCCTTATCAAACTGGGGTTGACTGGTCACATAAAAGGTCAGAGAGCAGAAAATAAGCAGGCATATTGAATTTACTAAACTCAGCAGGTGGTAGGACAGAAGCAGGATGGTTAAAGATGCCTGCTGAGCGGTCATAAGGGTCATGCTTTGTGGCTTTTCAAAACCTACTGAAAAGCCATCAACAGATGTCTTAAACACATACTAACCCTCTCAACTCTACTTTATAATACTAATCCTTACACACTGTTGCAGAGAATGACGTGTTCTCAGTTTATTCAAGGTATTTTACCAATTATATTTTTTGATCTAGTTTATTATGCTAATATCTCTATCTCTTCTCAGCAAGATGTATGAGCTAGTTAACTCAATAGTTCCTTAACATAGATTTTTTTAAGTCCTATGCTCACTAGCAGATTTTTCCAGGTATTACATGGAAAAATGTCTTATAAATAAAATAATTTGCATGTGGAACTGGTACTTTTTCATCAATATTAAGGCATTATTGACATAAAACAAGCTCCTATATCTTGCTGAACGATTTTGTCTAATTTTATGTGAACTAACATATTTGCACTAGAAATAAAACCAAATATTTTGTGTTTATGCGGCCTATATACCGAAATTAATCACTGGGAATTGTTTTGTTTCACCTTTTCATTTTCTTATGAACACAAATACCAAGTGAGCCAATCACATTGCAGGGACTTGGTGCATTTAGGTGGTGAAGACGACTTGAGGAAAAAATTTGTTTCAGTGATTGCATATCTACTGGGATTTTGATGCACAACCAGACAATCAAAAAGAGAAAATATCCATTAAGCAGCCACTGTGTGGATGAAAATATGTTGTTGGTGTCAGAGGAGAAAGGTAGAGCATCTCTGAACAAACTCCATTTCAATCAGTGAACCAAACAGGCCACAGTTGCTTGAGAAAATACAGCAGGCTAAGAAAAGAAAACTAAGCCTACAGTTCAAATGGGTTCACCAAAACTGAACAGTAGGAGAAAGAAAAAATGCTGCCTGGATGAGTTTCAGTTGCAACATTCAGATTATAGGGTCTGAATTCTGCAGAAACAGCATCCAGGCAAGAAACAATCCAGCTTTGGAACAAAGGCTCAGCCTTTTGGTGGTGGAATGGTGTGAGGAAAACGATATTTTCTTGTTCTCTTACTAACTGAGCATTGTTTGAGCCTCACAGCAAACCATATTGATGATGATCATGTCTATCGCTTTGCCAAAATGCATCTATCTTCCATAACGATGAGTTCATTGTACTACAATGGCCTCGCCATTCACCAGATCTCAGTCCAATAGAGCACCTTTGGGATGTGGTTTCAAACCAAAATCATGGGAAATTAATTTTATAGAGCCGTCATCAATAAATTACTCAGACAACGTGCAGACACCATGAAGGAGAGCCAAGAAATTCAAGATAAATGAGATAAAGTTATTGACATCTATCAGGTTTGTTTTTCTAAGGTCACCAGACTTTAAAAAAGTATTTTAAAGCAGCAGCAAACCACAAAAGAACATAAAAGTGTTGCACATATAAATAAACAGTCTACAACACAATATGTAAATTGTTCTATACACTTCAAACAACTAAAAAAAATGCAACATATACTACACAAGCCCATTTCTACATTTACTGATGTCACAATTCAAACACATGAGCCACAAACGAAAATACGTCAGATATAAAAGCTAAAAATGTCAACAACAGAGATTGTTTTTCTGTAAAAATTGTCTTACCTCTGCTGTTTTGCCGCAAAAATGTTATTTTTCACCAATAAATCCACACCATCTTCTTGCTCTCGAATCATTCCTCTCAGAGAACCGTTCAATTTCCTAATTCCGAATCTGGTTGGCTAACGGTGCTGTCAGTCATTTTGGGCAGTTATAGTGCCGTTCTATTGGTTCTAAAGATTCCAAAGAGGCGGGGCTTGGTGAATTCAACCAATCCAATCGCGGCAAAAAGGTTGACTTATTAGAATAGGACTGTCAGTAGCTTTTAGCATCTAGCTCAATTACTCAAGCTAGGAGTCTTTAGCAGGAGTTTTTGGGATAAGATTGGAGCTCTCTGAGAGTATTTGAGAATAGGTCAGATATTGTGCAATGTGTTGAGCTCCAGTTTGATCTTCTCAAAGTGAACGTCGTTAAGATAACCTGAAAAGGTTTCCTCTTGGATTGTGTTACAGTGACCTTGAAAGGGCCACTGTAACACAATATGAAAAACACATTGTGTTACAGTGAGGAAGAATAAACTTTGACCAAAAAACAAGAAAAATCAAAAACTTGCTAGAAATTAAAATTGGAAATTTTTTTAGATTGATCTCAGACATTTTCTAGAAAAAACAGAAATTTTTGAGTTTGAAAAAATTTAGAAAATTTTCAAAAGTGCATATTGATGCATACTATTTGTGTAACAACTATAAAAGTAACATTGAAATGTTATTTTTTTCGTTTTCCATGTGTAATAACTTTTAGTTTGTAATATTCAATGCTAGATTTTATTATCGTGTTAACTTATTGCTCTAGAGGGCCCCCTGGTGGTGTGGGGGTCCTAAGCACCCACTTAACTTGGCAAGCTTTGCATTTCCACTTCGGGTCAGGTTGGTTTGCACTTTGCACAACTTGTTTTCTCAATTATTTCTGAAAAAATCACTTTAAAACAGCTTCATAAAATATATTCAATAAAGAGGAAAACACTCTTTCCAACCGTGAAAGTCCTGATCTTTAAATTAAAATGGATGCTGCGATGTTCCCGTTTTTTGATTGACAAGCAACAACATGAAAATGCAGACCGTCAGCCGGTGATAAAAAGGTGGAGGCAAGCATAAATGTTGACACAGCTCTTTGTGGGTTTCTTCGCAGCTCAAAGGGCTTACCTTATTAACATCAGAGGATCCCGTAGAGCAGGGGATGGAGAACCAGGGTATGAATAATAACTATGGATCTCAGCTGAAGGGATTTTACTTGGAGCGGTCAGCCTTTATTTTCTAAGTATTATTGTTGGAGGGCTGGGAATTCTGCTGAAGAAGATGGCTGATCCAGCAGAAGCACAACTGAACATTTGAGCTCCACACATTGCTGTTTTAACCTTTAGGGCTCTTACTTTCTGTTTAATAAAACCGCCTTCTTTTAAACCTAAACACGCAGCGGATGGACGGCACTTCATTTCTACACCACCTGATTTAAAGCCTCAAAAAGGAAATTGAAGGAACTATCACACTGTTTTCTCTAGTCTGGATTTCTAAGAAATTATTACCATAATTCTCCAACATAAAACATTAAAAGTAAATCCAGGAGGCGAATAATCTGACGGGAGCCAGATGTGATTTGAGGGATCCTTGCTGGATCTCTGGCTGATGTCTTTAAGGTGTTCTCAGCTCCTGATAAAGCTGTTGCTGACTTGCAGCTGGCCTGGATTTAATCTCCTCCATATCTGCCTCATGCCTTATGTTTTGAGTTTTGAACTCGGAGAGGCTGCTGAGTGTTTTATTCATCAACTCTGTCGGATGCTTGCATCAGCTGTCAGATGGCGGTGCTGTATTTCAATCACACCGCCTACAACTTCAGGTCTGGGCTCCATGACATCAGTAGCAGCATTGTTTTATGACCCTCTAGGGGTGCAAGAAAGGTCATTTCCTCATCCTGTATTAACACACTGCCTTTCATCAAAGACACCCATCTTCTGATGGGAAGCAAAAAACGGGAGAGAAGACAAACACGTTTTGCGGCGGACGGGGGTAAGAAGCTCCAGTTCCAGGGAAACTCGATGCTCCGTGCAGGATGCTTCACATGTGTGCGCTCGGAGCCGGGGGGGCTGGCGTTGATGTGGGTGCAAAGATGGAAAGGGAGTGAGGGGTGGTCGCATTTTGGGCAAGATTTTGTTCGTTTTGCCAAGAGAACCGACCATGGTTTCCTGGAACAATGCAGCTGATGAGAGTCTCTCCAAGGAAAATAAGGCTCTGACATCATGGGTTCTTAAAGCACACAGCTGAGCCAACACTCTCCTGCTATAATCAAGTCTCAGTGAATTTCCACTGTCGACTGAAACCAAGAAAGAGGGAGAATCTCCAAATCCCAACGCTTAGTTGCTTCTTTTTTTTTTTTTTTTAAGACACTTTAATCTAGCTACTAATGTTCTGGTAGCACTTGCTGGACTGTTTTCCTCTGCTTCACATCTGGATGATAAAATGCAACGCAGTGCTGCGTTAAAGTTGGTCACAATCAGTGCATTACTTTCACGGCATCTGGGCACGAGAATCTACTGGGATTCTTGGGGATTAGAGTAATAAAATGCTGATCTGACAAAAGCAAAAGCAAAAACTCAGCAGAGTTCGACTACTGCCTGCGCTACTGGGGGAAGAAATGAACGGCTTAAGACAGATGAGGCCTTACGTGGTGCTTTCTTTTTTTCTCCCTTTGAAACAACCACCAGAATAAGTAGTAAAATTGGTGAGTGTAGTAAAACAGACCACAAGGTCATTCAAAAGACAATTGTGTGCTTAAGATGAGGAGTTGAAGAGTGTGGGGAGATTGTGTTTCAGAGTTCAGTCCAAAGTACGTGTCCTTAGATGCACTGGATCTCACAGAGTGCAGATCAATGAGAGCGGAGACTGGTTTTTCCAGTCCTGGCTTCTGAGGTTACTCACATATTCTCGTTTCACGACGCAACACTAAATAAGAGCGCACAAAGGAATAAGCTGATCTTTAATTATTAGCTTGCTGTAAATGTTCTGCACGCAATCTGCCAGGTTTATCTGAAGGTTAGCTAAAACTAACGAAATGAAACTGAAATCGAGAAAAAGTTTTTGTTAAATTAACCAAATAAAAATGGTAATGAATGGAGAGGAAACTGTAACTAAAACACACCGAAATTAAACATATAATGTCCTTTGTTTTGTGTTTTTTGATCTATTTAATCTTTTCGAACAAAATGGTGGCAGAAAAAGTTGAACAATAACTGAATAAATGTTTTGAAAATATTGTATGTAATGTAATAATGTAAACATAATTACAGTACTTTGACATTTTTGAATTCTGCATCTAAACATTTGCCAAATTATGATAAAATTAAAACTACTACTGTAACTAATAATTATAAAACTAGCAAATACTCTAAAAACTATTATAACTAACTGAATTAGACATAAACTGTAATGAAAAGCCCAAAGCTAGTTATTATTAGTTAAATATTGTTTACTTTTAGTTTAGTTTTTATTGTTTATATAAGTAATTTGAGATTTTTTTTTACACTTTTGTCAACTTTTAGGTGCAGAATTCAACAAAAAATTGATAAAATTTTTGTTGAACCAACTGACTTTTACAATCTCCATTTTGCAGAACAGCGAAATTGATGACTTCAGTTTGAAAAGGCTAATTAATAGATTAATTAGTATAAAAATGAAAGATATATCTATATTTTCAGTATGTTTTAGTGTTTTATAAAGACACAATGTAGTTCGAGCTAGATAGATTTTCCCCATTCATTACCATTTTTATTTATTTCAGTTAGCGAAAATGTTTTCTCAATTTCAGTTTTAGTTTATACATACGTTTTATTAATTTGTTAAAATTGTCTCCCTGTTGTGACAGTTTATGATAATCTGCGAAAAGATCGATCTCCTCCACCTCCTCCCTGAGATACTATGAAGAAATGCATCAACAACCAATCAGAACCAGGAGGCGGGTCTTAGGGTTGTCAATCATACTCATGTACATGCTCTTAAATGTGCTAATGGCGGAGAAACAACTTACAGTTACAGAAAAAGTGCTTATCTGGCATCACCAGTGGCTATGCTAACTAGCTTTAGGATTCACAACAGATTATGATTGACAGCTGTAAGACCCGCCTCCTGGCTCTGATTGGTTGTTTCTAGAGAGCAGAGGAGCTCGATTTTCTCACAGATTATCTGCCTCATACCATTTTTTTAAAATAAAAGTTACGTACTGCAGCTTGATAGTGATGAAAACTAACTGAATTAAACAAAAAGTCACAAGAAAATATAATGAAAAACCCAGAACTACAACAACCCAGCTCCGCATCCTGTAACCGGACCGTTGTGGTGGGATAATCAATTCTGTATTAGTCTCGAGGAGGGATGTAATGACATCCAGGATGACCTGGAGCGAGCCGACCTCCCCCTCCGCTCCTCGTTTTGATCCCCGCTGCCTGCTGGGCGGCCGCCAGAGAGTCAATTCATCAAGGTCCCCATCCCTGCTCCATATATCCGTTTGTGAAAGTGCTGACAGCGAGCGGGCTGGAGCGCGGCCCTGTCACTGCGAGCATCCTCCAAAGAGCTGAACATGCAGCTCTGGCCTCAAGGAGAACCACACCCCGTTGTGTTTGGGTTGGCGGACCCTTCCGCCTCCGAGGAAGTATCACGATGTCTTTCGGTACGACCAGTGCGGTCAGCTTCAGAGTGCACACAGCTTGACTTTTGGCTTTATCTGCAGCCAAAATATCTTAAAGGATTTAAAGAGGGACAAACATCAACTATGCAATTATCTGCTGCTTGTGTGTCTGAGTCAACAGAGTTCCTCGTAAAAGCCGCGACATTATGTAAGAGGGAAAATAATGTGTTCGCAGTATTAGCTTTCCACCAACAGTCTGTGGGTCTGAAGTGCCTCAAAACTATTCACACCTCATGTCAGTATAAATAAAACTATTCCGAGTGTTTTTTAGTAGAACATTAAAAGCATCGTGAAATCATCAGCTGGTCATCCACATAAACAAAATACTTATGCACTCCAAATTTTACGATTTTAACCTCTAAATAAATGGAAAAACATGAAGATTTTCCTTCCAGCTTCAAAATTACGTTCTACTTTATGCTGGAGATCACATAAAAATCCTGATTAAATAGCTTGAGGTTGGGCCGGCCCGAGGCAAATGCAAGTGAAGCAGCTGCTGCAATACGACTGTGTCCAAAAAGCACCAAGCTAACATGATAAAAGATTTTTTTTAAAAAAAATATATATATATATACACCTTGGGAAAAAATTAAGAAACCACGTAATAATCTATGAATTACTGACAACATGTCTCCCAAAATTCCAAGCAAAAATGTACCGTATTTTCCGGACTATAAGTCGCATTTTTTGGGGAAATTTATTTGATAAAATCCAACACCAAGAACAGACATGTCATCTTGAAAGGCAATAAAAATAGAATAGAGGCAACAACAGGCTGAATAATTGTACGGTATGCTAACGTTACATGACACATGAACAACGAACTGAGAACGTGCCTGGTATGTTAACATAACATATTAAGAGTTATTCAGATAACTATAGCATAAATAACATGCTAACAAGTTTACCGAACCATCCGTGTCACTCCAAATCACTAAACGCAATGAAATCTTCATCCTCGGTGTCGCTTGTAAACAGCTCGGCTAACTCCGGAGGTAGAA
>CAEFZY010050597.1:0-16275 GCA_903066815.1 Brachyrhaphis roseni
ATCTGACATATTTTTGCCTTTTTGGCACCAGCTCTCTCCAAAGACGCGTCTTTGTCTTGTTTGTTTGTTTTGTCTTTGTCTTTACTATCTGTTGTGTCTCGGGTAATGAATGTATGTCTCTGTTCTTCTGCAGTTTTCTTGTTAATTCACATGCTGTTTTCTTATTATATTAAACTCTGTAATTCTGTGACGTCATCACGCATTGTTGTATTTCATTGTGGCCAACACGTCGCTCGCCGGGAGGACCTGGATTTAAGGGAGAGAGAGAGAGCCAAACTTTTTCCAAAGTTAACTTATTTTAGATTTTCTCCCTTAACAGGCCGTAACGGTAAATTGAGCTCTTTGTCTTTGGCTCAGCTCTCTCTTCATGGCGACAGAGCGCTACAGCGATCTCGATTGATCGGTTGGTACCTGAAAAGAACAAATCATTTTCTGCTTAACTCAAATGTTCATTGTTCATCTTTCCGGCAGAGCACATCCATTGCATGAAAAATAAAACATATGAATTATTATCCTCATTCGGCACCGTTAGGATCAAGTTCTCTTTGTCCAGTAATTTCAGCGCCAATGAGTCCACCACCTGCTGTGAGAAACGCCTGAAACTCAGATGGATTCCTCCACACCTGCATGGATTACTGACAGAAGATAGTTTTTGATGCTGAACGGTTTCCTCACTGTAACTCTAACTTCTGTCTCTGGAATCGCACCAACGACTGTGCAGCTGCTGGGTTAGCGATGAACCAGATCTAGTGGACCGAATTGTTACTTTCCATTTTGACCACCAACAAAGGAAGAGACTCCAGGTGGAGCCAGAGATACACACCACATTGTGAAAATGTTAATTTACTGTGATGTTACAGAGGAAGGCCGTGTTAAATCATCTCAAAACTCTTTTCAGCAGCAGTTCTTGAGTCGCTGCATTGTAAAGGGAGAGATTTTTTGTTCTTATTGGTTTATAAGGTTCTAAAAAGTTTTGAACCTGAATATAAATATAAACTGTCTGTATAACGGACTGAACTTTCACTGACCATGCAAGGTGCTTTAAACTACAGTCACATTCATCCACATTCACTCAGTGTGCCTTGCCCAGAGGCACACCAACGACAGGAGGAAGCGCTGTGGTGCGCCTTCAAAATAAAAGCACACACTTGGAAGATTTCAAATTTCTTCACAACTGCGGTGAAATTATTGGGTGGGACGAATGGATTGTCTCCAATATTGGAGGGGACACGTCCCCCCTGACCCCCCTGGTTCCTACGCCCATGCCTGGAACCAGCTCACAGGGAACCTGAGACATGTAGAAACTGACGGCTCTTTTTTAATCACAGTGTTTATTTTCCTTATTCTTCTAAAGCTGGCGCTGCCATTAAATGTTAAATGAATTTTTCTTGATCCCATTAGATTTTCTTTGAATAGAAATGGCACTAAACAGGAAAAATAATATTTTTTCTCCAGCTCAAACTGCTTCAGTGACAGACTTCATATCTAACAGCTTCATTAAATATGATTTTTTTTTTTTTCAAACACATCTTTAATATTTTTACTGCTAAGGATACATGTTCTTGTATGTAATGACATAAATCACTAAATGCATCATGACGTACATGTCTGCATGCACCGTTTCCTCTGGGATGATTTACAGGCGCAGGGAGTTTAATATGACCACTCCCATAAATCACGTAATGCTGAACTACAACTCATTATGAAAACCAGCCAACGCTCAGCAGGGCTGAGTTATGGCCGAGGATATTACATGGCAGGAGATTCCTCTGTTGTTTACGGCTGCAGTGATCTGCTCTTCTCTCTGTGTTTGAATGAGATCCATTTGTTCCTGATCCCAGTCATCCTGTTAGCTGTATTTCCAGGCTGGAGTCCTTCTGAGGGTCTGAAGTAATGGCACCTTCTCCTTTTCGCTGATGTCAAATGAGCCTCGTTGGCTCGCCTCCTACTACATTAATTAACACCATGGCTCATGATGGATGACCTCAGCTGAAGCTTCGTGGCTCCCATTCATCACGACTCGTAGGAGGATGGAAGTCCGGATCTTTTGCTTCTCTCATCTTTGTCCTCATATCACGAGCGGCCTCACGTTGCGTTTTTTCCCGTCTCTTCGTAATCAAAGCATACATCGTCAAAACGTAAAAACATTGCTGCTTAATGTTTATGTGTTCCATCAGAGGACGTTTGATTCATCGCAAGCAATAAATCATTCTTCTGCAGCAGCGGACTCTGCAGAGCTCATAATTCACCAACTTTCCTTTATCTTAGACAAGTTGGACAAGAGAAATGAGAAAAACTAAAACATCTCAAACAGTTTCAGAAGACGTTAAATAGGCTGGCTTTACTGATGGAGAAATCATTATTTAAAGTTTTACTTAAAAAGGACTTTGCTTATTAGTTTTTATAATTTTTTAAATAAAAAATAAATCAAGTCATTAGCTAACATATTAAACCACAGGATTAAAATTAGGATGTTACTCACCTTCATGTGTTGGCAAAAGCAGATAAGAGAAATATTAAACATACAGTCAGTGGGTTAAAATAATACTTTCAAATTTTTCATCCATTTGAAGGATTATATGAATATAATATTTAATGCAAACTCATTTCTCCAGGCTTGGAGGAAAGAACATGTATCTGCCATTCAAGCATTCAGCATGCTGAGTTGAGTACATTTTCAGCAGGGCAGACATAGCGTGTGCAAACTGTAGCATGAAATCAGGTATTGTTATTAGACCATTTCAGAAACACTCCTGCAGACGGTGAAGCTGTGATGAATATGTGTGATAAAGATTGTTTTATATGTTGGGAAGTGAAAGATGTTTATTGACAGGACAGTAAAGAGGTTTTGTCTGGCTGGATTATTTCTTGATTTAGAAGAGCTCAGATTTCCAAAGCCAACAAATAATAAGTAAATGTCTTTTTTAGGAAGTTCAGGATTTTTTGTGTATCCAAAGGAAAATATGACACATTTAATGGACCTTTTATTCAGATCTTACATTGTTATTAGAAAACTGAACAGGAAAGGGATTTTTAGAAAATGTTAGAAGGTCTGTAAATTATGGGTAACGATTCATTTGACAGGTTGTGAACAAAACTGTCATGAAACCGTCATAAACATGACATAACTTCTGTCATGAACATGAGTAAGACTTCATGAATATTTATGACTGTTGTCATTCTGTAGATCATAACACTTTTAATACAAAGTTGACATTATAAACTTTAAAAATGATGTAGCTTTATGTTACTAAAGCTACATAATTTATGACAAATTTATGTCAAATCATGATTTATTGGTTAATGACAAGTTGTCATAACAAAGACATTTTTAATAATGTCAACTTTGTATTAAAAGTGTCATGATTTACCGAATGACAACAGTCAAATATTCATGAAGACATACTCATGTTCATGACAGGAGTTATGTCATGTTTATGACGGTTTCATGACACTTTATGTGACGGGTTGTGAATAAGACTGTTATGACAGTCTTATTCACAACCCGTCACATAAAGTGTCACCGATTGGGTAACAAAAAACATTTGTCTCTAGTTGCTGAGTACATGTTGCTGTTCTGACGGTGGCTGCTGCTGTTTTAGTTTCTTTACCAAATCCAACAGTTTTCCTGCACTGTAGATCCAATGAAAACTTTTGTTTTTTACTGATTTAAAGTTGCTTCCAAAGGAGTACATTTCAGAGTAAACACACAGCTACATTCCTCTCCAGCCCACGACGTTCACACTTCAGCAGGGACAGACTGCGCTAGTACCAGATCTACGAGTGGGTAAGCAGAACCACCCAACTGTGTGTCATTTTTAACCTGTAAAGTTTCAAACGCCATCTGCAGCGCACTCTGAAAATAAGCCCTGAGTGGTAAAATCTCATGCTTCTTGGATTCGCCGGCGCAGACGCCATGCTGTGCAAACTGCCTGTTACTCCCATCGCTGACTGACACGCTGGCACTGCGATTCAGCAAGGCGCTGCAGGATGTCAGGTTTTATACACTTTAACTTGATGAGAACAACTTCCATGCAGGTTTCATCTAATGTAGTAACAATCATTCTGAGAAAAGTTTCTCAGCAATCCTTCAGTTTTGATTGGCTCAGCTATTTCAAACTGATAAAGTGATTGTTTATGGGGATTTATTAATTACATATTGCACCTGACGTGGGGTGAGGTTCGTATTGACACACTGACTCCTCTGGGACTGGATGTACAAATATAGAAAACACAAAATAGAAGCTTACAGTTCAATTTGAACCCCATTTGAAACGTTTAGTTATTGCATTAAATCTTCCATCCTGAAGAAGCTTTTAACAGGAACCTGATCAAACGGTATCATCTACCTGAACCAGGTGAGCTTTGACACGACAGGAAGCAGAAACACTCAGGCGCTTTAGGCCACAAATACATACAGGAACTAAGAGTACATTCAGACCAGCCCTGTTTAGTACACTTTAATCCAACTCTAATTCGTTTGCTTATAAAGTCCAGTTCATTTGGTGTTTGGTCTCTTGTGTACCAAACACATGCATGGCCTTTCAGGCTGCTACAACAGGAGAGAAAATTAATATATGGAAGATAATTTTTGGATCGTCTGTCTGTTGAGATTAGATTACATTGGATTTCATTTTTTAACTCTCACTGCAGCGTTTTGCACATGTTGACTTGTTTTTACAGATATTAGAGAACTGTAACGGTGAACTTTGGAGTAATTCATGGTTCTTCTGCTTAGAAATCCTCCCGACAACAACTGCTACACATGGTGGGATTTTACGCTGCAGTCCTGGCAGTGAAGTCTCATTAATTTACCAAAGGAGCCACAAATTCAGGCTCGTTAGTTCAGGAATGCTGTGTTCTCCGTGTCGGAGAAAAGGTGAGTGTTTCTTCGGTCTACACAAACAGAATATTCCAAATAGACCTCAAACACAGCTTCAAATATTCATTATCACATTTACACACAGAAGAAGCATGAATCATTGTTTTAAAGCTGCATGATTAAACTAATCAGCTTTGTGTTTTGATCTCTTAAACACAGAGATGCAAACCTTTTCTACAGTTAATTTATATTTCTAACAATATAAAATGTGCTTAGATTTCTATCTACTTTTTTATCTTTAGGATAAATGTAGAATAAATTAATTTGCTTTGAAGTGATTTTAAATGTATTTTCCTCTACACAGTAGCAAAGACAATAGATAAAAATGAAAAGTTGTTTATGTCTTTTGTGATTAATTTAGTTTTGATCTAAATGAAGAAGCTGTTGCTGAATGTGTGTGCAGCTGCTGGAATGGACTGTATATTTCAGTTTGTGTCTTTTTAAGGGTGCTGGGCTCCTGCCATCACTCAATGACAAGTGACCCTCAGGAAAATTAAGTTGGGTCTTTCAGTCATCGCACTTGGTCGACACCTCTAATGATTATCTGTTACTTGTGCCAGAAAGAGATAGATTGAGTTGGCCGCAGAGATACTGGAGGTGTGTCACTGCGGTACTTAGATTTTGAAGTCAGAGGCCTGTTTGACTCCAGAAAGCCCAAAGGGACTCCCATTCGTCCCAAGTTTGAATACAGCAAGCTTAAAGTGAGTGAGAGTCTCTGTGGTGTTCGGGATACCAAACGACTCGAAGCTTTCATGCAAAATGTTGAAACTGTCCCCAGAAACGTCACATCCACGTAAAGACTCGCCGCCTGCCTCGTTTTAAATAGCTTGCTTCAAACACCAGTTTCTGTGATGCATAATAAATGATTTATTATTTATAAATAATAAATGATTTATTATTTATGTATTTTCAGTACATATAAAACATCCATTTTTATCTGAACACACTTGCAAGGTCACCATGAGCCGGTCCGTCACAGACAAACAGGACAAACAAGTTCACACTCACACCTAAGAACAATTTAGAGAGAATCCACACATGTACAGGGAGAACATATAAACTCCATGTAGAAAGACACAGGTTGGGATTGGAACCCAGGTACCAACATTGCTACCAACTGAGCCACTGTTCAGCCCGATATGTAGCTCAACCAAAACCAGTCAAACAACATAAACTTTACCTGTTTGGAAAGAGAGTTACATCCTTTTACAACATGACAGAGATCAGACTTTACATGTTTTTTTCTGAGTCAGATGATAAAACACATCTGTTCCCGAATTTGCTCCCTTTTAGCAGTTTTTGAAACAATGAGTCATGTTCTGCACCGTATCAAGAGTTTGGCCTTTTTACAGGAGAATCAGACTCCACATCATACTTAACATGAGACACTATTCCAAATACGTTCCCCTGTTTTCATCAGAGAAACATCATTTTTGTCATTGTTGTTTAAAAGCTTAATTTTAGCCTGATTTGGCAAAAGTTCATGGTTCCAGTTAAAGTCCAACTAGAGCTTAGCAAACTCCCCAGTGTTTCATTTTTGTTTGTTTTTCCCACATGTCCTGCCTTGCCAAGCTGCTTGCCTGCATGTGCCAGAGTGGTTCAACTCTCCAAAAACAGCATTATGAGAGTGAGTCCTAATTACATGATTGACTTTATTAAATCAAGACTTCAGCCAACAGAAATGTAGAGAACACTGATGAAATAGGACCTGTGTTTGTATGACCTGTGTGTGTGTGTGTGTGTGTGTGTGTGTGTAGAAGTAAAGGTGTTTGTGTTGAGTGGGTGTGTGTGAGCTGGTTTGTCACCTGGAGGTGTATAGTTGTTAGAATGGTGAGATTGGTGGAAAGCCTGTAACTCAGCACCAAAAAGCAGCAAAGGATGCAGAAGCAGCACCGGGTGAAAACAAGGCCTCTTATCTGTTCATGGAGACAACATGATGGAGTTTAGCATCTATTTTCAAACAGCTGCAAATGCCACAGTTTACTAACTAAAGTGATTAGACACAGCTATTGATTTATAATAGAGAAAAATATATATGTTACATTTATCTCTTTTATTTTTTGAGGTTATGTATTGCAGTCCTTCAGTTACAAAACTTTGAATTTTATGTCACGTTCTGACTCACAAGACTTTTTCTCATAAAGTGAACATTTGTTGCACCTTAAGTTGAATTAGTGTTTTTCCGAGTTGACTCACAGCGCCTCGGTTTGTAGTCCAGCGGCTCAGCAGTGGCAGAGCAGCTCCCACAGGAAGCTGTTAGGGGACTCAAAGAAGAAGGAAATCATCAATAACTGGAGGCGGCCACATGGCGACTGATTTGGTCCCCAGTTCTTTTGTCAAAAGAGGGAAGTTGGAGCTGGGTTGGATCATAATTGTGATGTGGTTTTGTAAGTAGCAAGACTCCACAAATCAATTCTGTCAACTGGTTCCCAGTGGGAGGCTTCAGTCATAAGTTAGAACAGGAAATCTCTGTGAAGCTTCCCTAAAACGTATTTATTTAAATCAATCTTTTTGTTCAACGCTAGTCTAGAATAGGATGAAATAGAAATAACCTTGATTGTCCTTCAGGAAATTTAAGTGTATCACTAATGTGATTTACATTACTTTGGTTTGATGCATTGTCTTTGTATTATATTTCAGTTTTTGTTTAAGTCACATTAAGATATTCAGGAAAACAGTGGAAGTGAAGCGACTGAGCTCAGATCAGAGGAGGAACGCCTCAGACTTCCTTTCTGTCTGGATTTAGCTTCAGTTATGCTGTTTGGTTTTTCTTGAGATGTTATTCAACATGAAAAATCTCATTATGGGTTTATGGTGCTCGACATAGATGAGAATGAAATGAAGTCATCAGCTGTTCCTACAGGTTCCACTTACTGCCGGCAGAAATAAAGGAGCTGAAGGCAAAACAAAAACCAGCTTCATGCTGATGTTCAGGCACAAAACACTTCAGAGCCACTGATGTGGGTTATTAATATTCAGGAAATACTTATTCAAAAAAAAAAAAAAACACACACTGCAGAGTGGACTTTCAGGTGATCTATTGTACTGCAGAGATAATTAAAAATGTTCCATGAGTAGGGTGTTAAAGTCAGTATTAATTACTGGGTACCTCAAACTGCTGTCATAGAAAACTGGAAAAAAATAAAGGTTACCATTTCAATTTTTTCTGTTTTATAATTAATAATAATTGTGAAGTCCTTAGTGCCCTTTTTCTTTTGTTTCACACTTTTTACCTGACACCTGAACTGTGCCACGGCTGAGTGCTGGAAACCAGATGCAGGTCTGGGAAGATCAAAGGTCTGTTTAACACAAATAAAAATCAAATACTTCATAAACAAAAGGAAGAAACTCATTTAAATATTAACTTAAACGAGAAGAAAAACCAGGAGCACTGAATCTCCATTTCAGTTTTGTTCCTGAACCCTGTCATCCCTGATGAGAATGTCCTAAATATCACCATATCACTGACCATGTCAGGATGAAGCCTTGCTCTACAGGAACACGTCAAGCTAGCTGCCACTGGTAGCCATTCAGGAGGATCAGCTCCAACCTCAGAGAGCGAAGCACCATCAGCCAGTTCCCAACACGTTCCCATCACGAGGCACTTTACTAAACATAAAAAGAGCATGTAAAGGCAGTTGCTTGCATTGTGCCATAGACGTTGAAAACAATCCCTCATAGTAGCGTGTATGTAGCAACAGAGGAGGAAAACTCCCCTTTAACAAGAAGAAAGCACCAGCAGAACCAGAACCTGCCTGTGAGTGAACAGACATCTGCAATTACTGACAGGGAGTTTGAGAAGACAGAGCAGAAATATTTTCTATGTTAGAGAGAGGTAAGAAATGAATGGCAGTGGTATTTCCTTCAGTGGCTTTAGTGATACTCTGTGTTGCTCAGCAACGGCCCAGAAGTCTGAAAGACCCGGAGAAGTCCAGATCCACATCTGCTGCAGTGTGTGCAAACCTGGTCAAGAACTGCAGGAAACGTTTGAACTCTGTAAATGTAAAGAAAAGTTTCTCTACCATAATAATGGTTCCTTTTTTTACTCTATCTTAAGCTAACAAGCTTTAGTCAGTTTCACCCCAAATATTAAAGATTTTTACTCATAAATATTTTCCCATGAATTCTAGAAATAAATCAAAGTATCACTCACAAAAATTAAAGCAAGAAAACCTCAACATCTGCAATTAGATGTTGAATCTCCACTTGTTGCCTCCTGCAGAGCTTCCCATGCCTGTGCATCCATCATCACCTGCTGCTGCTGCTGCAGCGTTTTAATATACAGCAGGAAATGGAAAACATATTACAGTAGCTCCAGCTGATTCTGCACCAAACATGTTTACGCTGGATGTACATTTACTGATACATATCACAGGAAATAAGTTCAGAAATGTGATGCAGTATTAATAAAGAAATAGCTACTTCTAGTTTGAAGGTCACTCAAGTCAGATTTTTAATTGTCTTTATTATCAATAGCCAATTGTTATGGAATCTGGTGGCGATATTTCCTCCATTTTCTTGCTTTACGGAGGAAATGATGGTTGGATTTTCAGCTGTGAAAGGCGCTCTTGTCTCATGTCACGTCCGCCCACCTTGTGTGGTCGGCTTGTGGCAGCCGGAGCAGTCTCGGGCTGTCAGGAGCAATGTGCATTGATCTGACTGGCAGATGAGAGGTCGGGCAAACACAAACAGGAGAGGAGAAACCACAGACGAGTTTGAGCGAGCATGCCAAATCAGTCGAGACGAGAGAAACGTTGAAGCAGCTGCTTGTGAAGATGCTGCGCACACGAAGGGAAGGATGCAGAACAGTAGAAATGTTGTTCATTTTATATAGTGCAAAGAAAATTGTTCCATTCTACCATTGTCTATACAGCGAACCACACAAATTTCTTATATGCCCAAATACTTGAGACCCCTACAAAATGCTTAGAACTGCAGATTGTTGATAGTTCAGATACCAAAAATACATAAATATGCATAATGTGCACAGCAGAAAGCATTTTTAAATATTCACTACGAAAAAATCCATGAATAATTTGTAGCTAACATTCTTCAGAAGAATCAGCTGAACTGTGACTAGGTGGAGGTCCACTGTACCACCTAGTCAGGTCAGAGTCACCGGGTCAGAGGGGGGTCCACCCTGGTCAGGCCGCCGGTCCGTCTCAACACAGAGACACACAGTCACACCTGTGGACAATTCAGGTGCATTATTTGTTGTTAAACATAGAGCATTGTGGTGAAGCTTCAGTTACAATCAGAAAAGTTCAACATCTCCTCCCCAAACATCTCCACACCAAAGAACGAGAAAATACTAAAGGAGCCATGAACTTACCTTCTTTTAGTGTTATTACTGCTGCATTTTTGCAAATATGTTTTTCCACTGGGAAAATGTTAATATTTTTCAATAAACAAAAATGAAAGACTCTGGTCAAATGTTAATACATTCATAAATCATCTCTGTGCTCTTGAAGCTTGTAGAAAAGGTGAAAGTACAAAACAAACAAGAGGGCCCATTTCTAGGAGACCAGTTGAGGTTTAATGAGTCATGGCCAGAGAATTTATGAGCGAACAGTGACATGACCAGCATGTTAAGTAATTAATCTGTTGTGTTTACAATGTCTGATTAGTGCGACGAATAAAAACCAGGTAAATCAGAGGCTGCACAGAAACAGACAGATAATGTAGAAGTGTCTGTATTACAAAACAACCTTTAAGTCTTTAACATTTTAGAGCAAAAAAGACATTGGACATTTTTTAATAATAAAATGTTTTAAATGGTTTCTAGATGGGCTTCACAAGTTTTTTAAATGCTAACCTTTCATAATCTCTGTGGTAAAATATGGTTATATTGGTTGCTTTATGTTAGTAACAGCTGCATTTGGTTGTGCACTTCAATTCAAAAGGACTGAAAACAGTTGCTGGAAATTCTGCGGTTCCTTTGAAATCTTGTCTAAAGAATAATTAATCTTTGACTTTGTGTTCAGAGAAACTGCCTCAGACGTTTCACTTTCAAACTAAGAGTTCAACAACCTGCCGTCGCCATCTGTCCACGCAGAGGCTTCATAAACAAAGCTGATCATCTTCATCAGGAGTAGGCTGCTTGACAAAGCCTACGCAAACAACATGAACTCGCCTACAATCTGCCTTTTCATTGTCCTTTTTATTCCTCTCAAAGGATTTCACAACCCAGAAAGAGTCTGAAAGAAAACATGCTCAAAAGGTAAAGCTCTGTTTTTACAGTCACACTAGTTGATTTTCCTCTGTAGCAGCAGCTGGTTTTTCTGAGTTCATTGGCTTGTAGAAGATGATTTTTACAATGATCCAAACACAGAGAAGGAAGATGCATTCGTAGAGTCTGTCTGTTGGGATCAGAGGTGCAGAATTCAAAGAATTTAACTGCTTCATAATAAAATGTCAGAGCTTTGCTGACATCACACTCTTATTTGACAAAATAACATTTGTATTTAAGGGTTAGCTGACTGACTGCACTGACTTATCCTAATTCAGCCATGTCTTCTTCTTAATAAACATAACCTTTATTATTCCTCAGTGGAAACATTTCAGGCAAACCAGCAGCAAATGACAGGCAGGCTGAAGCATACAGGTTCACACCCAGGTGAGAAAAAACATATATATATGTAAAAGAAACACAACATACAACATATTTCATAGATACATTTACAAAAAAAAATACTTCCTTTTATTTCCCTTTTCATTTATTTAGACTAAAATTGTCTTAACTGCCTAAGACAATTTAACAGAACAGCCTCCAAAAGATGGGAAACATTCTCAGCAGATCAAAATAAACCAAGAGGCTCTAAACTCTCCATAAAGCAAAACATAACTCCAACTAGCAACTACTCCAACGTAGCTGAAATGTCTTAATTACATTTTTTAAAGACGTTTCCTCTGTTTTCACTCATCAATAAGGAAAAAAAATTGTTTTAAAGGAAAGCAACAGTGGTATTAAAAACAAACTTTTTAAAAAAAAAAAAAAAAGTGGATGATTTTCCTGTCTGGGGTTCAGCAGAACATGTTCAAGTTTATTTAACAGCTAAAAAGCCTTTGGGTCTAAAACCTCCCTCTATGTTTTAAACTAAAGGTGTCAAACAGCTGCAGGTTGGTGGTGTTGGCCCTCCAGGCCTTAAAAACGTCTCGGAGGAAAATGTGATTTGGGTTTTAATGCGATGTGGGTCAGGTGGCCCAGCCGTAAAACACGCCATAACTCAGGCTGAAAGGAGCGGGTGGCCCGGCTGCAGCTCCAGGTGTGCTGAGCCAGGCTGACATTTAATTCAGCTGCCGGATTACCAGGACAGCACAGTGTTAAAGTAAGACTTGGCTTTTACAGGACATCACTTCCCAGGACTTGACTTTTATTGCGCGGCTGTAAGCCGGCGGGGTCTAACGGCTTTGCACCTCAGCCCTCCCAGAACACCCCGCAAATTCACTCAGAGCGCGCTGTCGTCTTCCGTGACCTTTGCTGAGTCAACCCAGCTGCTGCATGCATTACAGCGTCTCTCCTTCCTCAGATGGCAAGTAAATTACACCGTGTGGATCCGCACAGCTCATTTTGAACCCGTTTCCACGGCAACACAGGCTGTCTGATGGGGTGAAGTGTAAATACGAAACACTGTCGATAAATGATCATAAAGGAAGTTTCTGTGCGTTGATCAAAGATCAGTATTCATGAGGTGAGCCACAGCTGTGAGCACACTGCCATCTAGTGTTGGAAGGTGGAACAGAAGGAAAAAATATCCTGATGCAGGAACCAAACATTCACAGTTCTGCTTTACTGGACGACAAGCAGCTTCAAACAGTTGAAGGGTTAACAGGAATGAATTAGAATCCAAACAGAAGATATGAAACATCAAAAGTCTCTGATTTCTCATCAGTGAGCTTCATTAAAAGAACACCAAACAATTAGCATCTGGACCCGGAGCTGCAGCTCCTGCTTTCTGTTCCACAGTGGAGAGAAGCAGCTCCTAATCTTCAGTCTGTCACCTGCTGGCGCTGAATGAATGCACACACACACACACACACACACACACACACCCACCCCCCCACACACAGACAACAGGCAGAGAGGGAATGAAGACTGGTCAGATAAAAATGAAATTCTTCTGTTTATGTCAGAATTTTATTCATAACACGTTTTAGAAAAGCTAATCTTTAAAAACCTTCAGTCTCAGTGTGAGGCTAAATGACTGCAGATGAGGAATGGACCCACCTTTCCATAGTCATAGTCAAGATTATTAGAAAAGTTTATTTTAGTAACTCAGTTCACTTCGTTAAATATATCATTCATTCACTGATGTCTCAAGCCATTACTTCCTAATTATGATAATATTCTTCCTACAGGCAAAATAAGGCAGAGAAATGTATTTATGGACGTCCCTCCTCTAAAAAACTAAAGAACAAACTGACACAACTGGAGTTGCATTAAAGTTAATGTGACCTCAGTCGTCACAAAGCTCATGACGAACATTTCAGAGCTGAACGCTGAGGAAGGTGAGTCATCAGAAGTTAGATGAAGGAGAAAAGAGGTAAACTAAAGAGGTAACAAAAATACATTTTCACCAACATGAAGGTTAAAGATTTCTGGAAAAAGTTTAAAAACTGCAGGAGACAAGGTGTAAAGAAGTGACAAAGTTTACTCTGCTCCAAACAGATCAAACAGAAATCAGTTTTATTTCTCCACTGAGAAGCCGATGCAGATTTAATGATGCCTCACTTCATCGCCTTACTTTGCCATTTTGAACTCAGGAGAACTTTATTGGGAACCAAATGTGTCACACTCCAATAAATAAACTGATAATTACTGAAATGTGTAATGAGCATAAAATTAAATCTTTCATTAAATATGCTATCAATGGGTAATTACTTCCATAAATATTGTTTTATAGTTTCTTGCTGCTGCTCATTATGACAGGTTATACTCCTACTGAAAAACCCAAAATATGCTGGGAGATTTAGATTAGCATTTTAATTTGATTAACTTGTTTCTTTAAACTGTGAAATAGATGCTCAAACTTCCTACAATGGGCCTTAGATTTCAGAAAAAAAATTATAAATTTGACTTGCAGTATATTTTATGCAAGCATGTCTGATATTGATTGTATCCACTGAAAATTGTGGGGATGTGAAAAAACTAAATGTCCTAAATGATTCCTGTCATGTTTGTTAATAAAAACCCAAACATAGAGATTCATGGCGGCAAAAAGAGTTTCTTATAAGAAGAAAATACTCAGGAGAACGTTTGCGGCATTTCAAATCTAAACATCTAATTTGAAGCAAAGTTTTGGGCTTTATTGTGCGTAGGAAGACTGATGAGAGAGAGGAGGATGCTGGGAAAGATGAGATGGAGATGTGTGGCCCATTAGGAAGCTCCCTGAAGAAAAACTGGACAAAATATGGAAAAGATGTAGATGCATTATTGCTCTACATGTTTTAGCTCAGACACCTGAGCCCAGACTAAGCAGTTTCCAATAAATTGTGCAGATTGATGGATGGATGGATGGATGATGTGTGGAAAACCAGATGAGATTGTAGAAGGGAATGTATATTTCTTCTTAGCTTTTAAGAAATGCCACAAGCTCCCTGAAAACCACCAGCAGATGCTAAATAATCTCAGCAGAAGCGTAACAAGCAGCACCTTACCTAAATGTGACCCCAAAGCTGAAGTACGTATGGAACTATTATTTATGAACCTTCGCAGCCCGGTAGCTAATGAGAGCACAGCTGGGAGATGTTAATTATTTTCCAGAGCTAACTTTGGAAGTTGAGTCACCTTGTGATGAAGTTACAGTTTAATGAAAAATAGGTGGTAGTGTTATCCTTTGGAGGTTTTGTTCTCCAGGTACCAAATGAATCAAAACACTTTGTAAAATAACCAATTTCAAGTTTTAAAAGCAAATCCAAATGACTGAGATTTTTTTTGTACTCTTTTTATAAGTAGTGAGGAAATAAACAATATTATTGTTGATGAATGACATCATGACCAACATTTATTTTCAAATTTAAAAAAAGATCAGCAGCTAAGAGACGTTTCAGACACAACAGAGATCAGAACCAGCAGCTACAGGTCAGAGGTCACTTGTCTTAAACCAGCCAGATCAATGTGTTCATCATGCCATCTAACAGAGGTCTTACAGTGGCATAAAGGTATAATAATCCCTAAAACACTTTTAGTTAGCAAAATAGTACAAAATATATGCTAATGTAGTAAGCAGCTTTTGACCTTTGACTCCATTGTATGATGTATGAAAGCTGCCTTTCACCAAATCATTTCCATTTTGACCTTTGGAGCAAATGTTTGCTGCTCTCCGTTTCCTGACCCGTATGCAGTGACCTCAGAGTTGATGTCCTTCGTGCCGCTCGGCAGCAGCAGGACTCGGCGAACACGTTTTAGTTTGTCCCTGTTTAGACAGCCATGATGAACTCCCCACCGGCTCCAGGAGCGCTCTCCGTCAGCAGACTGACGGACCACAGGGATGACACATCGCTTGGAAAATCCTTTTAAATGACTTAAGAACTGAGTTCAAAACCAGATGTGTTGCCATTGGGCGGCTGCACTCCTCACCGTCTGCAGGCTGAGGCTCTGAGAGAGGAAGCACCTTTCCCTGAGACGGGCCTGACGGAGCTACATCTCCCCCTGTTGAGCCTAAATTATACTGCTCATCAAAGTCTCCACATGGGATAACATAAGGAGGCGCTGCATGCCTGGATGATATGGTTTCTCACATACACACACCCACACACACACTGAGCTCAAAGACATGTATGATCTCTGTAAAAGGATCTGTGAATCTGTCCATTCTGATTATCTGATTAAATTGAAATTTCAATGATGACAACTGGAGTAATGACAGGCAGCAGCTAAATGAAGTGAGCAGGTTTGAACTGAAGCTGTGCTGTTTCACAAGGCAAAGCTTTAAAGGCTTTCAAAAAATACAAAATATTAAAAAACAGCCAATAATGAACTGTGACAAACAGAAATCTGAATATATTACTGCTGTGGAGTCTGTGAGCATAAAGAGAAATCTGAAGTAAACCTCATCACTTTTCATATAATAATTATTATTTTTCTGATGACTAGTCAGTTAAAATGTACCAAATTCATCCTTAAAAGAAAAATATTTAATACTGAAATATATTTTTAAATGTAATGATTCTTTTGTATGTTGATATTTTAACATAAAGATATTAAACCTTCATGATAAAAAGGCAGGAAGGTTTTGAGACTGAACCTCTGCAAGGACACAAAACTGAATGTATTTATTGGGACAAAGCAACACTTCTGGAGATAAATGATTTATAGATGGATGGATGGATGGATGGATGGATGGATGGATGGATGGATGGATGGATGGATGGATGGATGGATGGATGGATGG
>CAEFZY010050599.1:0-10215 GCA_903066815.1 Brachyrhaphis roseni
AAAACAGCTTTAAACCATTTATATTTTGCTTTTCCTCACTTTTTAGTTTAGTTTTACGCTACATGCATACCTGTCACCATGACAACCAACACAACACCTCCGCTAACCTACAAAGCAAAGAGTAACATTGACCAGAATGGCCTGTAGATGGCTTCCTGGTTCTGGAGCGGTCTCTGGTCCGGTCAGCGTCAGAGTTCACTTCAACCAAACCCAGATTGAGGTTTATAATCTGAACCATTTCATATTTTAAAAATAACTTAAAGCTCTAAATCTGAACCATTTTATAAGTATTTTCTTTACCATTATGATGGAAGGAAAAAAACCAAAATGGCGGCTCGTCTTCTGCCTCTGCTCTCTCTCCCTCCCTCTGCTCGATCGGCCATCTGCTAGAGACGGAGGGAAGCGGTGAATTGTTTTTATAAATGGTTCAGATTGAAGGGAGGGATAAAGAGGCGAGGTCATCAAATCTCCAACTTAATCTCATCTGGTGGGAAACCCGGTTCATCACCAGGTGGAATAAAAACCAGATTAAACTGGGTCGTTTGTGGAAAAACACTTTTCTCCTGGAAATAATTTTAAATGCTTAAAGTTGTTTCTTTTTTTCTTTTTTCTTTTTCCAGGATTCCAAAATGGGGTTTGGAATCGCGGTTTCAGGAGGACGGGACAACCCGAACGAGGAAACAGGCGAGACGTCCATCGTGGTGTCGGACGTCCTGCAGGGCGGCCCGGCAGAGGGACTGCTGTAGTGAGTTTGATCTCAGAGGGTCGGGGACGGACCTGTGTGTGTGTGTCAGAGCGCTGACCGGGGTGTGTGTGTGTGTTTCAGTGAGAAGGACCGCATGGTTCTGGTGAACAACACGCCCATGGAGGGAGCGGTGCACTCCTTCGCTGTTCAGACTCTCAGGAAATGTGGCAAAACGGCCAAAATCGTAAGATTGAAATCAAAACTCAGTTACACTGGATTCATCCGTCTGTCCTTCCCTCCTCTGTCCTCGTTTCCTTCTTTATTTCCTTCCTTCATGTTTCCTTTCATTATTTACTTATTTGCTCTTGTATCCTTCCTTCTTTCTTTTTCTTTTCCTCCTTTGCTTTTATTTCCTTCCTTCCTTTCTTATTTGTATCCTTTGCTCTTGTATCTTTTCTTTCTTTCTTCCACCCTCCTTTCACACCCTTCTTCTTTCCTTTATTCTTTCCTTCCTTGATGTATCCTTAGTTCATGCTTCCTTAATTCCTTTGCCATTGTTTCCTACGTTTCCTTACCTTGCTCTTGTGTCCTTGCATACTATGCTTATTTCCTTCTTTTCTCTGTCCTTGTTTCCTTCTTTCCATTGTTGTTAGAATGTGTATTTCTCTCTCCCTGGTGACTAAATATAGTATTTTACTATGTTATTATTGTGCTGTTGCCGTGGTAACATCGACAATTGTTTTTGTTATGCGAGGAAAAACACAGAACTTCGTCTATTAGATTGGCTCTAACAGACGATCTCTGTTTGGACTGCTTGTTGTTTTTCTTGGAAAGTTCTGTTGGATCCATGACTTAAAGGAACCCAGACAACTTAGAGGTTTCTCTCACCATTTCTCTTCTTCTTCTTCTGCAGACGGTCAAGCGGGCCGAGCGGGTCCCGGTCAGTGTGATGCCCCGTCCCGCCTCGCCTGAAGTCTTCAGCAATGACAACTACAGCGACTACAACTACGACGCGGACCGCCACAGCGTGATCAGCGGCCGCGACAACAGCCTGGATCCCCGCGGCTACGGCGACTCTGGCTACCAGACCCGCGACCGCGGCAGGAGCGCCGAACGCGACCTGAGTCCCAACCGGGGCTACCGGCGCGACGGCAGCAGGGGCCGCACGCTGGACCGCAGCCCCGAGCCGCGCTACGCGCCGGACCGCAACTACAGCCCGGATCGGCCGGACCGCCGCTACCGCAGCGATCGCACCCTCGACCGTGACTACAGCCCGGATCGGCCGGACCGCCGCTACCGCAGCGATCGCACCCTCGACCGTGACTACAGCCCAGATCGGCGGGTCCGCAGCGCCCCGAGCCCGGAGCCGCGCTACGGCCGGGACGGCTACAGCCCCGGAAGAGGCCAGAGACGCGACCCAAGCTTTGAACGCGGCCGAGACCGGGACCGGGACCGGGACTCGAGGTACAACGAGCCGGTCCGGCGGGCAGCGAGCAGAGACCGCCTGGATCGCTCGCCATCGCCCCCTGCTGCTCCCATTCCACTTCCCCGACCGGGCCGCGACCAGGAGCCTCTGGAGAAACCCGTCAACGTGCTGCTGCTGAAGAACCATCCCAACGAAGGTGAGCGACCCAAACTCTGGAGAACGACACCATCTGTCAGCGGTTCTGTTGGTCTCAGTTTTGGACCAATTCAGGGCTGAAACGATTAATCGCGACTAATTAGATTAATCACAATTTATCAGTTACTGAAATCAGAGTTAAGCAGATTAATCATCACTGATTGTCAGTAATAGATATTTTCAATCACTTAGTCATAATTATATTAATCATGATTTTAATAATTGTTTAATTGTGATTAATTGATTTTTAATTATCAAGATGCTTGATTAATCATAATTAATTGAATTAGTCATGATTAATCAATTATTGAAATCACAATGGAAATAATCAATTTAAATAATTGATTAATCTGTTTAATCATGATTAATTGATTATTGAAAAAGTAATAGTAGTCCTTAATGCATGGCTAATCATTTGCTGAAACGATTAATCAATTGTTGAAATGACAATTATTCAAATTAATGTTAATAATTTTAGTCAATTAATGGTCATTAATTGTGATTAATCAATTATTGAAATTGTAGTAGTCCTTAATGCATGGTTAAATTAATGTACAACATAGTTTGGTGATAAAATAAGTTAATCAGATTTGATTTAATAATTTTGGGATATTCTTTAGTTTCATGATGTATTTTGGTCCCTTTAGGACTGAAATAATTAATCATGATTAATCGATTATTGAGATAATCGTCGTCTAATTTTGTGATCAATTAATTGTTAACAGGAGTAAACAAACTTTAAAAAAGGCAACACACTAAGAGCAGTAACTAAGACAGAAATGTAAAAAAGTTGTAATAATTTTGGGCTTTTCTGTCAGGCGAAGAGTTTGTTTCAAGCAGACATCTTGATTGTGACATGTGGTTCCAAGCAGTTGCGGCTACCGCTAACTAGCTGCTAACAAACCCCTGCTTGCTAATTAGCTAGCCTTTTTGTGTCCAATCTGCACAGACTCTGAGTATTGATTATTCTGGAAATTAACCAAGTAATCAGACAAAAAATATACATTTCTGCAAAATCCACTTTTACTGGATTTGAGTATTACAATTAAACAAAAAACATCTAAATAAATATCCAATTTAATTCCATTTTAAATAAACATTATATTGCTTAAAATGCAATAATCTTATATTTATTTGACACCATTACATTAATTGCTGCAGTTATTGTTTTTTGACACAACTTGGCTAACACCCTGCTAGCTAGCCACTATGATTAGTCGCTACATGTAACATTAGCCAAAATTAGCCTCTTAGCTAATTCTGTTTTGCACTGAATTGTTTTTAGTTTAATTTAAAATGTTTCCACTTTTTTGACCATTTATTGTTTTCTAGCCATTTCTCTTTTGGTTTTCTGTCATGGCTAAAAATAGCGCTTAGCTTAGCGTACACACGTCAGCATCGTTCTGGGTTCGGATCTTCAAAACAGCAGAAATGAGATGAGTTTGCTCATTAAAATTAAACCTGAGAGGTTAATTAGTGGCGGCCGGCCTTCATCTCTTCCTTTGAATCTGATCTAGTTGCTGACAGATTAGCAGAGCAGCAGCTCAGATGTTTGATTAAAGCTAAGCTCATAAAACAAGATTATTACACTATAACTAAGGATTAGGTTTTATGTAGTTTTGCAACATTTTAATAGTTTTATCCAGTCTCCAGTGGTGATTTTTCTGATGCAAATAATGAAATTACTGAGCTAATAAAAGGAAAAAGAAAAGTTTTTTAGCTTAGTTAGCTCCAGATGGGATTAAAACTCTTAAACCAGGAGGGATTTATGCCGAAATTGTCATTTCTGAAGACTTTACTAAGTTTAAATGTGACTTCCTGTATTTTTAACTCTTCCTAACTAAATATGTTCAAATCAAAGGTGGAATTTTCTATATTTTTCAGGGTAAAACAATACTTTTCCAAAACAATTTAGTTTTTCTTAGAGATTCCTACCAGATTTGTCTTTAAAATGTGACATATTTGTGCAATCTTGTCCAGGTTGGCAGTGAATCTGAAATGTTTGTGATCTTGTCCTGCAGAGTACGGCCTGCGCCTGGGCAGCCAGCTCTTCATCAAGGAGATGACGAGCAGCGGCCTGGCCGGCAGAGACGGGAACCTGCAGGAGGGAGACATCATCCTGAAGGTGGGAGCTCCGGCTGCTCCGGGAGGCGGGGAGGGAAATTCATTATCAGAGTTTATACAGCTGGTAGAAAAACAGAATCACTCAGAAAACCAGAATAAACACACACGGAGAGAGAGAGAACTCTTCATTCTTCATCTGGTTTTTCTTCCTTCCTCTTTTTGTTCCTCCTTCTCTTTACTCATTTATTCCTTCCCTTCTTCCTTCTTTCCCTCCTTCCTTCCTTGTTTGTGCCTCTCATTTTCTCCTTCCTTCTATACTTCTCACTCTTCCTTCCCTCCTTGTGTCCTTTCCCTCCTTCCTTCCTGTTTCTCCCTCTAAATTCCGCTCTCTCTCATCACTTCATTCTGATCTTTTTTTTCTTTCCATCAATTTTTCTTTCTCTCTTTCTAACTGGTATTTATTTTTCTGTTTGTCAACACAACCGGTCCCCCTCCTCTCTGACCTCTGACCTCCCTCTCTCCTCCCTCAGATCAACGGCACGGTGACGGAGAACCTCTCTCTCGCCGACGCCGGGAAGCTGATCGAGAAGTCTCGCGGGCGGCTACAGCTGGTGGTTCAGCGCGACCGCCGCCAGATCCTGATCCGCATCCCGCCGATGGTGGACAGCGACTCGGAGCTCGATGGTGAGAGACCCTCCAAACTGAAAACCAGCAGGACCTACCCGGTGTGAATGCTCGCCTCCGCCGCCGCCACCATCATCATCATCACCGCCATCGTCATAAACATACCTATAAAACGTTTAATAGAGGAAAAACATAACCCACCGCATGTGAACTTCCATTTGTGAAGAAGAAATTGTTGCCAATAATGTTGCTGTAACTTGTTTTACGCTCATTAAATAAAAGCTTTTACTTTTACTCTCATCCGCTTTTAGTCGTATTTAAATATTTAAATATTCACTCCATGCAACAGCTCCTCTTTTATACCTGGTTTTTTTTAGGGTCACATGACCCAGATGGAGGACTCTGATTGGTCCAGCGTGACCCACTTTGTGTGGTTTGTGTTTTCATGTGTGAAAGTGTTCATTCCCCTCCAGCAGGGTGATCTAATCCCAGATTTTAATCCTGCTGTTGGATTCCCACAATACAAGGATTTTTTTGTTTATTTTTTTTAGTTCCCAAACATCATCCAACCACTTCATTTTTTTTCCCTGCACTGCAGAAACACAAAGTATTTTTGCTTAGTTTCTTGTGTAGATATTTTTAATATACTTGAAATAAGACAAATCTAACCTGAAAGTAACTTCTCATCAAGATATAACAGCTTGTTGTAAGTAAATAATTCCTTTAATGTTGACAAAACTGTGCTTGTTTCATTGATCATTTCACTGAAAACGAGACATTTTTCCCTGAAATAACAACCAGAGTAAAATCTTATGATTTTGTGTAAAAGAAAGAATGCAATGAACATATTTTGTGTAGACCAGGCTTTGGTTGCTAGGTGACGGTGGAATTCCACTGAGGTTGCTGGGTAACAGGCGGAACTCTGCTGGGGTTGCTAGGTAACTGACTGATTTTTTTATTTTTTTCCCCCTATAGATGAAATAATCTGTCAGTGGAACCAGAACATTTTTGTTAATATTAAGGAATTGTTCACTTAAAACAAACTCCTATATCTTATTGAACAATAACTTATTAGCTAGTTTTTTCTTATTTCAAGTGCATTAATATATTTACACTAGAAACTAGACTAAAAATGCTTGGTAAAATTTTGTGTTTTTGCAGTGTGCTGCTGTCATTTTCTGATGCTTTTCAGTTTAAGATCCACGGATCTGATTGCGCTTGTAATTTAGTCGAAGACGTTCGATTTCAAAACAGGTGAATCTGTGTTTCAGTTTCTCGTTGGGCTGCAGGAAAGAGACATTTTTCACTTCGTCTGTCGTGTTTTTTGCAGATATCTCTGAGATCGAGTCGTACCGCTCTTACTCTCCACAGGAGCGAGGTCATCCCTCTGACCTTTCCTCACACTCGTCCAATGAGAGGCTTCGAGACAAACCCAGGTATGCTTTCATGCAGCCAAACGCGGCTCGCTTTGGTCTATTTTCAGCGTCTTAAAATAACACTGTTTAGCTTTGACTCAGGTATTCATACTAAAGAAAAACCTACTATATTCAGCTGTAAAAAGATGTTGTATTCTCTCTGTTTGGCAGTAATACTTTATCTATTTCAGGTCAGTCAGCATTATGAAAATTAATTACACAATGTTGGTGGCAACAGCTAAAATGGCAGGGCAAAGAAACTTCTGTTTGTGGTACAAGTTCTCGTGGGTCAGAGAACACGACCTTGTGGTACTCCTAAAGATGTTTTGAGTTTAAAAATATTTGTTTTTCTCATATTATGACTTTGTTTTCGTATTTCAAGTTTATTCCCATTGTTACAACTTTATTCTTGTAACACTAAGATTTTATTCTCATAACAAAACTTATGTTATTTTTTTGTAATACTTATTCATAGCATTTCCTGCTAACTTTTATTTTTTGTACTTTCAGAGACGATCCTTCTAGCAGGATGATAAAAATGGGTGCGATGCCTACGCCTCTCAAAAGTCTGGAGAGGTATGAAGATTCCTCCCCTTTGCCGCCAGAGAGGGACGAAACTCGATCTGTGTCGCCGCCAGGTGAACGTCTTTCTGCCTCTGATGAAAAACAAGCTGATTATGGCACAATATGGCTGACCTGATCGTTTTACCTTATCCATTTGCAGCAGCAGCAGTCGCCCCAAGAGTTCAGGTTCCTCCAAAAGTCCCACTGAAGCCGAGCTTGGAGGACCAGGAAGTCTACGGGTCAGTATGTTAATATACCACTTGCATGTTATTGTTTACATTTGGAAATTTCGCACATTAACTCCGTTAACTAAATGAAACCTGGAGATGTTGGTATTATTAATTTATTTCACTGCGCCACAGTAAAAGGAATAATAACGCAGAAAAACGGTTAAAGAACAACTCAAATAATTTTTTCTCGCTCTCCGTGTTGGCTACGTTACAGGCAGAATTGTTGCCATAGCAACTGCCAACAACGCCACTTCAGAATTCAACACCAAAAAACACTCAATCGTTTCCCACACGAAGAACAGAACATTCAGTCTGCTACAGTTTTGTTTTTAGGCTTGATGTTTATTTTGTGATTATTAATTAGTCATCACTGTGGTAGATTAGCTACCCCTGCTATTAGCTAAGCTAACATAGCGGCGGTTGATTAGCATCTGTCTACAGATGAACAGTAGACAGATGGTCACACCAAATTCCACAGCACATCTACATGTTCAGATTGTCATAGTCAAGCTAGCATCAATGTCCTGATGCTAGCTTGACTAGCATCGGTCTTAATTAAAACTTTTTTCTGTCCTTGTTATCTAGTTTTTGTAGTGTTGAAAATTAGTAGCAAAGCACTTTGTCCCTTTTTCTTTTATATATCAGTCGTACATTTAAGATTTAGCATGTTATGCTAACAGCTAAAACCAATGGTAGTCATCTTCAGCCAGCAGCTTTTTGTCCTCCAGCCAAATCAGTCTATACGAGTAATTAAAGGAGAATTTGTCTGTTTTTCTAAACTTGACTGTTTTCGTAACAAAAGCCCGAACACGATAATGGTGCGCTTCAAGAAGGGCGACAGCGTTGGGCTGCGGCTAGCCGGAGGGAACGACGTCGGCATCTTCATCGCCGGCGTTCAGGAGGACAGTGCGGCCGAGCAGGAGGGTCTTCAGACCGGAGATCAGATCGTTAAGGTGCCGCCTTTAGGTCCTCGTATTCCAATGTCCGCATGGTATCTAAATGAAAACCCTTCCAGTGACTTTCTGGTCTCTGTTCCAGGTGAACAACGTTGACTTCAGAGGGATGGTGCGTGAAGACGCCGTCCTCTACCTGCTGGACGTTCCAAAAGGAGAAGACGTGACCATCCTGGCTCAAAGTAAACCCGAAGGTACGAACACAAAAATAAAACTCCAGTAACGGTCAAAAATGATGTGGTAAAAAGTCTACTCAAGTACCGAGTAACTGATCAAATTATCTATCATTTAATATTTAAAAATTACATTATCAGAAGAACCAAATTATGAAGTTAAGTGGAAATTTTTATTCTTTAAAGACCAAAATAACTCACATAAGTAACAAATTTTCAAAGTAAATCTTTTCCAAATAGTAATTTTTTTTTTTTTTCAATAAAGAAACTTTAACAACTCCACAACTGGAGCATTACAGCTTTCGCCATGACATTTATATAAAACTTTATTACAGCACATCCTTAACAGGTCTTAACCTGTAACTAAAATTAAGGGCTTAAATGTCTTAAATTCAGGGGGAGAATGTGATTAAATATTTTAATTACGTTCTTAAATGTTGTCTTGGTAGAAATATTCAATGTTGAATATTCTATGTAGTGACTGTTTCATCAAGCAAACGTTTGAGACACACGCAGATTCATTACGTTTTGTAACTTGAGGTTGTTGAGGCTACTGCTAACTTTCTGCTAATGTACCATGCTAGCTAGCTAACGTTTTAGAGCATATCCTGGGAAATTGTAACTTTATCATCAGTTGGATGGTTGACATTTATCTTTGATGCTATACGCTCGGCACTACTACAATGTAAAATATGCAGTTTTCCTGTATAAGTTTCTGTTGTACAGGTCTTAAATTTCATTCACAGTGGTCTTAAAAAGCATTATTTTTGAGCTGGTGAAACCTGCAGAGATCCTGTTTCAGAAACCGCTTTGGGTTTATTTCAAATGTAATAAACTCAAAGGCAAAGGAGATAAAAGTAGAGGAGAGAATACAAGATAATGTCTTAAAAGTCTGTTTATAAACCTGCAGAAAGAGAAAAATAACCTCAGTAACAAGCTTATATAACAGTAATGTTACTGAAAAGTACATGGAGCCAATATAACATATCTGAATCTGAATCCAAAATGATTTTTGTTTTTCTGGTTGCAGTGTATGAAGATGTTCTGTCATCCGGACGCGGCGACTCGTTCTACATCAGAACCCACTTTGAGTACGAGAAGGAGGCGCCGCAGAGCCTCCCGTTCGGCAGGGGAGAGATCTTCAAGGTCACCGACACGCTGTACGACGGCAAGCTGGGCCACTGGCTGGCCATCCGCATGGACCAGGACAACCAGTCGCCGGAAGTGAAAAAGGGAATCATCCCCAACAAGAGCAGGTGGGCGGTCAGAGAAACGCGTCTGAGACGTTAAACTTTCAGTGCTAAAACCTCTGAGGTGGGTTTGTTTTGTGTCTCAGAGCTGAACAAATGGCCAACGTGCAGAACGCTGCCAGAGCGGCGTCAGGCAACGACAGAGGAGACTTCTGGAGGCTGAGAGGTCAAAGGGCGGGGAAGAAGAAAGACCTGCGGAAGAGCCGAGAGGACCTGAGCACCGCGCCGGTCGCCACCAAGTTCCCCGCGTACGAGAGAGTGGTGCTCCGAGAAGGTAGCGGAAACATTTCCTCCCTTCTTCTCCGCTGACGACGGTAAATCCTGACATCCAGTTTGCGTTTCCAGCTGGTTTCAGGAGGCCGGTGGTGATATTCGGACCGATTTCCGACATAGTGAACGAGAAACTGGCCAGCGACCTTCCCAACGAGTTTGTTGTTGCCAGTAAGTAACTAAACTTTCTTCTGCTTGTGCTGGAAACTGTTTAGAGTAATAACTGCTGCACTTGTTCAAATAAAAATACATTCTGGATTCTTCAAGGATGATTAGGAATTTATGGCAATTATAATTCATTCCAGCGTCTATAAAGCACATTTTAGCATTTATTATTGGCAGCAACTTCTGTTTTGTTGGTCAGGA
>CAEFZY010050600.1:0-30896 GCA_903066815.1 Brachyrhaphis roseni
ATTAAGCCATTTCATTCCAGCGGTTTTGTACCTGTGGCACATCTAAAAACTGCAGGACACCGGCCCTTGAGGACTGGAGTTTGACACCCCTGCTCTAGGTCTTCCTGGAACATTAGTCCTTTAAACCTGGAAATGTTCTACAGGTGATAGAAAGCTGACTTAGCCATTTTACAGAAGAGCGATGGAATCAACATGTTTTAATGACACATTACGATACAGCTGAAAAACCACCTTGTAACAGTGTTAAAACCTTTTGGTGTGTTTCCATTAAGCCTGTTTATTTCTTCTGCGTTTCTGCCAGTAGTAACATCCAGCTGTTAGTCATGTGACTTCTATGATGTGAAAAAAATGTTTCTTTCTCACAGTTTTGGTAGCAAAGAGTTACTCTAGACTGAAGCAGATTTTCTGTACCTGTAGGTTTCAAACAGAATCTTATTTGGTAATTTATTGTTTGTATTTTTATTACTTATATCCTTATAGACTCTCCATTGGAGTCAAGTTTGTTCTCACATCAGACAATAAACTAGCCAAGGGGTTAACGCTTTGGCAGTCTGTTGTTTAGTGCTCTCGACCATTAAACCTCTCCAAAGGGAGACAACATCTCATCTCTACGTCTCTGTTTTCGCTGAAAGCGGGCAGCTAATCCGGATCGGTGAGGAGGGCGGGGGGAAGAGCCGGCCGCTCCGATGTGAGGGCTTGTGATAGCAGGGACACTCGATCACATTTATCTGCGGTTTACACCTTCCTGTCTTGATCTCTGAGGTATACAGGGGATCGCCTTTCTGTCTTTAAAAAAAAGCGAGCATGCAGAGGAGGGGAGGATGGATGGAAGAGGAGAAAAGAGGCCGGGGTTCTCTGTGTGAATGCTGGTTGGAACTGTAAAGCGAGCCGAGCGATGACAGCTAAATGCGCTAATTTTCTGCTGGGACGCACACTTTTGTCTCGCAGGGAGGGCTCAGGACTCTGGGGGATCAATAACTTTTCAACATTTCAATGGTTCAGCTTCGACTTCAGCGACTAGATTTAAGCCTTTTTGCAGGATACCTGATGAGTATCATGTTCCTGCCAATCAGAAAGCAAAAAACTGTACTGCAGGTGAGGGCCAGATCTTTAAAACCCAAAACGGCTCAATGTTTCCAAAAACCTAATCAAAGCAAAGCATCGTATTAAATCTAAAAAGCTAATTTTACAATAATTTATTTTTTTTTGTTCTACACTGCAAAAACACAAAATATTACCAAGTATATTTGTCTGTTGGTACACTTAAAATAACTTACAAGTAAGTTTTCAGCAACATATATAGGAGCTTATTTTAAGTAAATAATTCCTTAATATTGAAGTTCTAGTTCCACTGACAGATTATTTTACTCATAAAATGGGAAAATATTTAGTTATAAGTGAAATAATCGGCCAAGATATTTACAGTATATTATATTTAAGATATTTACAGTCGAATCTAGACCAAAAATACTTCAACATTTTGTGTTTTTGCTGTGAGGAAAATAACTGTCTTCATTAATCCTGGAGAGATTTGGGTAGTAACTAGTTACATTTACTCAATTACATTTACTTGAGTATCTTTTTGGAAAAGATATGTACTTTTAGGAGTATTTTTACTATACTATACTTTTGTACTTTTACTTGAGTAATTGTATTATGAAGCATCTCTACTCTTGAGTAAAATTTCTGGTGTTTCTACCCACTGAATAAAAAACAAACATGTTTTAACCAAGAAATCACCAGACACAGACACACACCTGCAGCTTCTGTTAAAGTTTATAAGTTTTTTATTGACAGAAACTGATTTGGAAAAAATTTCTTTTGCCTGATTTTTATTATTTATGACTTATTGTCATTTTGGTCCTTTAAAATACCAAAATTTCCACTTAACTTTATATTTTGGTCCGTCCAATGTCATTTTTAAATATTAAATGATAATTTGATCAGGTACTCAGTACTTGAGGAGACCTTTTACTAAATACGTTTTCACTTTTACTTGCGTTAACATACATTAAAGTAGTGCTACTTTTATTTGAGTAAAGTTTTTGTTGTAAACTCTGCCCACCCTGCTGGCCACGCCCCCAACTCAACGTGAAAATGATCCAAAATTTCAGCTAAACATTGTGAAAAGATTTTATTTCCCTTACATTTAACCCAGTTGATACAGTTTTAAAAGCGATTCTAACAAATATTTTTTCCACTCTGGTAAATAAACGGCTTAATTACATAATTGAAAGCCCAGATTTTATTTGACATTCTGGCTGGCAGCGTAGCAGAGATCCTGCAAATTACAGTGCACGACAACAAAGTACTTCTTTCATTTCTTGCCATCTCAGCACTTTCTCTTCCTAAGACCAGAACTTTCCCTGAGACTGACAGCACTTTATCTCATTATCTTCAGTGATTCCCCTGCCTGAGGGGGCGCCGTGTTGACGGATTACTAACAAACATCGGCAAACACATGAGCAAGCTCAAAATTAAAGGAACATATTTCACAGAATGTTCTATTTTAAGTGCTGTTGTTCTTGTTGCTTACATTTAGATCCGTCACGGTAAACGGCAATACACTGCAAAAACACAATCTTACAATGTAATTTTGGTCTAGTTTTTTCTGCAAATATTTTAGGATACACTGGACTTGAAAAAACTTTCTTACTTGAAACAAGACATTTCCCCCATTTTATAAGTGAAGTAATTTGCCAGTTGAACTAGTACTTTTTCCTCAATGTTAAGAATTATTGACTTGAAAAGCTGCTTCATTTTATTTCAAGTGTACTAAGATATTTTCACTAGAAATTAGACCAAAAACACTTTGCAAGGCTTTGTGTTTTTGCAGTGTGTTTTTGCTGTGAGACCATTTTCAGGTGACGTAATGGCATAATAATGCAATTAACACATCTTCAAAGATCAATACACTTTTTTGTACCAAAATAAACAAACAAACAAACAAAAAAAAAACCCCGGACGCAACAAATAAAAAGAATTATAAAATCTCTTCAAAACAAAAATATTACCAGACTGAAGACATTTAAGTTTTTAGTGGAAAGAGAGAAAAGAGAAAAACAATAAACCATGCAGATGGTAATTATTGAGTTTGTCTTAATTTATTATGCGATTAACTGATTTACTGTGATAGGCCAATCTCAGAGGAGTACACCCTGCATAGTTGGCCAATCCATTACAAGGCAGCACAGAAACACTAGACTCCACTGCATTGATGCTTTGCACTGCAGGTGGTAAAAACAAATGTTTTTAGAAACACTGAAGGTTCTGGATTTTATACACCTGAAAGGTGATTAGTCAATATTTTGGCAGGATAGCGTATCAATTTAAGGTTAATCCTTTTTCCAGATCAAGAACAAATCATCTATATTTTTAATCTCAGGAACTCCACCTGCTGCCTAGCAACCTCAGCGGAACTCCACCTGCTGCCTAGCAACCTCAGCGGAACTCTGCCCGTCACCTAGCAACCCCAGTTGAGCTCCAGTGCGTTTCCTATCTTCTCGGCACAGGACTTGCATCTGCTCTGGAATACCCCAGACAATAAACAATTCACCACTCATGTTCAAACCTAATTTTTTTGGACAATGGCTGCTGAAAAAGACAAGTGATTTTTTTGTTGACTAAACATCCAGAAACCATTTGCTGCATTCTTGTTGGTTGGGCAGGAGGCTCCACTTCTGCTTTTCAAAAATGTGAGATGTACAAGTATGCATCTGTTTGAGGCCATTTTCATGTGGGAGTGTAAGCGTTGAGTTGGAGGAGGGTGAGGAGTTTGGCCAGCAGCAGCTTATTTGGATTTAAAGTGATAGAGGCCCTAAAATGGCTGATTCTCAAAGGAGCTCAATCTCATTATCTAAGAGTGATTCTTGAAATCATTCTTAGATAATGTTTTGTATAGGCCATAGATCTGTGAATCGTATAACTGTTTCAAGGAAGCATAATAAGTGTTGTATTTCCATTTAGCTCAAACACCAAACCGTTTAGATGTCGGCATTGCAAGCTAAACATAAAAAAAAAAATTAATTGTGCAAATAATACTTTCTTTAACCCTTACTGACTAAAAGCATGCCCTGCGACAGACTGGCGACCTGTCCAGGGTGACCCCACCTCTCGCCCGGAACGCAGCTGGAGATAGGCACCAGCACCTCCCGACCCCATTAGGGACAAGGGTGAACAGAAAATGGATGGATGGATGGATGGATGACTAAAAGCAAAGTTTAATTTGATTTAACAGTCAGGGGGAAAGATTTGGTGCCTTTCTTTCGCAGCGTAGGTAAATATTTGTAGTTATTTGGATTAAAGATGCAGAAAGTGGAGAAAACAGTTTTCTGTGAATTGAAACGTTTTGAGTTAAAGTTCTGCACAGTCCCAGTCTGTGTTTTTAAATCAGGCTGTTTGACAATGGAAAAACTTTGAAACATAAGCCAAATTTCAAGTTTTGAATTGGCAGAAACCTCCAAACAGGTTCACCCAGACCATTCAGAGGCCATTTAAGGCTAGCTAAACAATCGGGCTCACATCCACACACGGGAAAAAAAAAACGGACATCGTAAAGGAGCAATAAGCGCTGATAATCCTCCAGGATCCTTCATGGGAACAGGCTCTCTCTTTTTTTAGTTGTAATTATCCTCTAATGTGGACTCTGATGTCATCTCTGTTTCCCCCTCACACACACACACACGCACACACACACCCGCATACAAGCATACAGTAAAGTTTTTGTGCACATCCACACACACATTATTGCTCTGTGCATCATTACACTCACTGTATAGCCTTACACAGGTAGAAACCTGAACGCTGTGTTAAGCTGTTTAAGACTCTTTTAGCTTCATTAAGGCAGACGGAGCTCGGTCAGACAAAGTCGCTTTCACTGAGGTCCGCGCCGTTTGGTCATGCTTAATTTAACTCGGACCAAATGTCAAGTCATTTTCAACTTTCACTCTGATTCTGCGCTGTTCTTTCTCCGCTTCGGCTCCATAATGTCAACAATTATCATATAAATATGACGCAGTTGGAGTGAAAATGTGCTGACAGGGATGTGTTTAAATCACACCTGAGCACAAAAAGTACTCTGCTAGTGGTTTCACGTGACTTTTCCACCTGAGGAGAGGCTGATTGAAGACGGGAAAGCCGTCAGAACTTGGAGCTGAGGGAAATGATCTGTCAGAAAAACGCCTCGTGACTTGACAGGAGTCGGTATTTTCTGTCGGTGCGGTTGCTTTAATGTGGCTTCGCTTTCTGGCAGGACATTAAAACAGACTGAAGAGGTTTTAAATGAGTGTAATTACTGTATAATAAGACGAATTATATTAATTCAAAAGTAATTTTCCTCCTGTAACATTTATTCAAATGTAAAAAATACAATTTTCTCCGCGTTTCTCTTTCTTATCCTGGATCTTTTTAGAATTAAAATTCCAAATAGACACTTCTAGACATTTTATCTCCTTTCTGTAAAAGCTGGAAGTCCTCAGTCTGTTTTCTGCTACAAATAAGAAGTTATTGAAAGATGAAACATTGATTAGCGAGTTGTTGCTTCAACCTGCTGCTGTAGCGCTGGCCTGCCACCAGGGGGCACTGCTACTTCATGCGCTCCTGATGCAGCGCGGAAGAAACGGCTGAGTGTGGTGACAGTTTCTGACACAAAACAAAAACTGTGATTGACGGGAAATAAAATGTGGGACGAAGAAAAGACTAGTCTGTAAAGAAAACTGAGGTACATAAACACAAGATGTTAACTTCTCTTGGTGACATAAAAAATAAACTTTTTTTTTTTTTTTTTCCCTGTGGGGCAATGTCAACGTCTTTGGTCACTTGTCTTTATAAATACACACTTATTTTATTTTATTTTTTATCCACAAACTTTTTGATAGACATATCAAGCTGCAAGGCATAATACATTTGAATTTTCTTTTAGTGATCTTTGAGAGTTTGGCATCAAAACAAAGTTGCCTCCACTTTGAAAGCTTATTTTTCTAATACGATTTTTAATGATTTCTCTTGATTTTACCTTGGACTTGACCTCTAAGTTGCTTTCTCAGCGCAGAGTAACCTCGGCTCTCGTTTAGGAGCGAACAAAAAAGAAAAAACCTCATGCTGCTGCTGCAGCAACAATGACTAACAATGGGTAAGACTACACAATGAGCTGAAAAAGCGAGAACATCAACTTTGTGGCCCACTGCAAGGGAGGTCAGAGGTCAGAAACACAAAGCCTAAAGGGAAAAAAAAAATCTAGAAAAGTCAACAGTTTGCTGTAGGAATTAACATGTATGACTAAAAAGTTAAAAACTGCATAAAATGAGGTAGAAGTGACCTTAAAAGTCTGAAAGTAAACATGAGAGAAAAGAGAAAGTTTAGAGAAAGTTAAAGTTGCTTCATACAAAGAATAATTAGAAAACAGTTGCTCAATTTTCAGATGATGGTTTAGGATATTTCTAATCCCAAAAAGATTGTTTTACTCTTCGCTTTTAGTAAATTTTGCCAGAAGTATACATTCTAGAACATTTATATTAAATATTATTATAACAAAGCAATTGACAGGAAATCACAGCGGATATTGGTAACAACTCTAACTAAGAAAATCTTAAAGGTTTTTCAAGCCTTTTCTATTTACTCTTTCTATTAACTTCCCGTATATTTTCACTTTGATTGTTGGATGATTCTAGCAGACTTAATGTCTTCCTTTTTATCCATTTAAAAGTTTCTTTGTCTGTTTGGAGGCATTGACCTGCTGAAGATCCAAACCTCCCAGTCAAAGTTTTAAGAAATATGCTGATTTCAATACAACCTCTTTGTAGCTCAAAACTTTATCAAAAAATGTGAATTTTATGCTAAGTTGGCTCATTTCCATTAAGCAAATTTAGTTGTGTAATTCCAGTTTGCTCAATTTTATGGTCAATTGCTACGTTTCCATTACAAATTTATGCAAAACTTTGTCGATATTCCATTTGTAATAAAACACAATTTTTCTATTGCAGTGTTTACATTAAATAAGAAATGCAATTAATGTCACACAAATTTGTTCATGTGATAAATCATTGAAAAACAATCCTAAACTAATTGGAATTGATTTTATTTATTTCTGGTTCGTTTGTGAAGGTGTGAATCAAACTCTGGTCCGACTTCGAACCTCAGTCTTGGTTTGGTTGAAGTGAACTTTGGTACGGTTTGAATGCATGTGTGAACACTAACTGGACTGGAACCCACTTCAAAAGCAGAAAGTGGACTACATGTTAGCTTGACGCTAGCGGGAGAATGACTTGTGGTCTTTTACCAGAGACAAAAGACCACAAGACTTTTTGTTTCTTTACCAGAGAGATGAAACGTCTCTCTTTGCAGTGGTGCTAAAATTTGACACCACTCCATTTTTATTTAAATTTTGTGAAGAAGTAAGTTGTGCTCAGTGTTTCCTTCAGTAGTTCTTGGTGCAACGTCATCATAGGCAAGGAGGGGAACAGGTTTTAAAATTAGTTTGGTTGGTTTGAGTCAGTACAGTGAGAAAACGAACCACAGCAGCTGAAAATAAAGCAAATGTTGTGATTTTTGTCCCCAATTGAACCAAAGCTGAGAACACTGTCGATTAGAGTTGGTGATGAAGAATGTGAGACTGAACTTCCAAATATACATTTTTATTCAATAAAAGTTTAGCTAACGATGACAAGAGACAAGATCTTGTCTTACTTTTTTCTGTTTTTTCTAACCTGGAAAAAAAGAGCTGAAGGAAAGATGGAGAGAAGTTGAAAACAGGAACAGAGACACGAGTCAAAAGCCTGAAAGTGTTTCCTGAGCTTTTCTTTAAATCTACGTGTTTGTGTTGTGTGTCCGTTCTGGAAAAAAAAAAAAAAAAACATCTGTGGTCACAGTGATGTCATTGGCAAAAGAAGAGCAATTAACCATCACCCCCCCCCCCCCCCCCACACACACACACACAGAGGAGCATGGTGTGGGATAAAACAGAGCTGTAAAAACAGGACCAGCTTGCGGCCAGTCAGACCGTTACCCAGAGTGCTTTGGGCCTGGATGGTTGTCAGTAGGTTCCGGTCGGCGTGGCAACAAAGCTTATTAATCTGCTGATGGAGGGCCAGCTGCAGAGGTGGCACACACACACACACACGCACCCCTACACACACACACACACACATTTAAGCAAAGACAAGCAGTCACCCTTTCACACACACACACATCTAAAATAAGCACAAGTGACTATTTGTTGTGATGAAATTTGCACGCATGCACCGCTCTCCCAACACACGCCCAGCGCTGCTGCTCACCTCCACATCCAGCGGCGCGTCCTTTAAACACAATCTGGCAACGTGCATCGCTCACCTTCTTTTTCTCTATCATTCAGCATTTCTGATTGGTTTCGCAAATACAGAGAGAAAGAGAGTAAGCCTGAAAGTGTGTGAGTCTCTCTTTGTGTGTTTTTCTACAACTTTAATGCTATTCCCTCAGCATATCCCTGCTGGTTGCCTAGAGACAGGGATTTGAGCGAGGCCCCTTGGTTCATTCCCACACAGTCCTCTGGTGTGTGTGTGTGTGTGTGTGTGTTGAAAGGATATTTCTCCCCTATGCCTTTTGATTCGTTCTCAGTGTGAAGCGGCTCCCTGCAGAGACAGTATGGGTGGGCAGAGGAGGAGGAAGAGACGGAAAACGGTGCAAGAAAAAAAAAAGAGATGAAGAGTGGACAGGAAATCTTGAAAGTGAAAGAGCAGAAGGACAGCAGGTTGAGAAAAAGAGAGGTGATTGAAGGAGTGAAAGAAAGAACAAGAAGAGAAGTTAGGCTGAGTGAGCGATGGAGAAAAGAGGGCAAACATCAAGGTCTGGAAACAGACGGCCAAACTTTCTCTCCTTTTTTTGTCCACAAAAACAAGATTCTCCTGCAACAGGAAGAGGAAGTTTCCAAACAGTCTCGTTTAGGATAGGCGACTGTTTAGGACAGATTTAAGTGTTTCAAAATTCTACAAATCTAATGTGAACTGTGATATTTTACAGAATTATATACAGATGTGAGTGGAGTAACTAAAACTTATACTGAACTAAGAGCAGAACTATTTCAACAAGTAAAAAGTATCCGTCCAGAAATTAGAGTAAAAAAGTATTTGGTAAAAAGTCAACTCAAGTTCTGAGTAACCGATTAAATTATAAATCACTGAATATTTAGAAATTACATCATCAGATGGAACAAAATATAAAGTTAAGTGGAAATTTTTGGAATTTAAGAACCAAACTGACAATATCTCATATAAGTAACAAAAGAAATGATAAAATCAGGTAAATAAAAATGTTCCAAATCAGTTTCTTTAAATAAAAAACTCATGAAACTTTAACAGAAACTGCAGGTGTGTGTCTGTCTGGTGAATTTTTGGTTAAAACATGTTTGTTTTTCATTCAGTGGGTAGAAAATCCAAAAATTTACTCAAGTAAGAGTAGAAATACTTCCTGGTAAAATTACTGTAGTAAAAGTAAAAAGTACAGTGTAGTAAAAAATACTCCTAAAAGTAAATAATAAAAAATAGTTGCTCCAGTAAATGTAACTAATTACTGCACAACTCTGAAGTTACACTGCAAAAACACAAAAGCATTTTTGTGTAGTTTTTATTGCAAATATCTTACTACACTTAAAATGAAACTTATAAGTAACATTTCAGCAAGAAATAGAATATTTCATTTATAAGACTGGAAAATGTCTTGTTATAAGTGTACTAGTACTTTTAAAGTTAATATTAATGAATTATTTACTTACAACAATCTACTATATCTTTCTGAAAGTTACTTGAAAGTAAGTTTTGTCTAAGATATTTGCATTAGAAACTAGACCAATAAAACTTAAGATTTTAGATTTTGCATTGACATTAGACAGTTTTCAAACTATTTTGCCTAACATACATTTAAAAACGTTCCTAAACTTATCATGCCATTCAGATTATTACCAAGACTCAACTGTAAAATGTTTAGTTTTAGGTAAAATAAGCTGCTAATGGCAAATTATTGGTCGTTTGATTAGTGTTAATTAGAAACCCATGTCCTTTTGGTACAAAGTGTTTGTGGCGAGCAGAAGTGTAGGTATTAAAATATTCTCTGTAGTTAATAATAAAATGTATTTTATTACTGATAGACACAACTATAAGTTTGTGTCTATCAGATACAAACTTATAGTTGACATTTATTGACTGATTGGAAGAACAAAAGAGCTAAAAGTATTAATATTTACCAGTTTAAAATGCATCATCATGCTACAAATGCAGATGATACACTGAGGTTTCCACATAAATTGTTCTCTTGATGGTCTTTTAAATAAAACTTGTGCCAAACCCTCAGCCATTTAAAACTGAAGGTTTCTGAAAAACGCCACTGGAATTATATTGACTCAAAAATATTTGCATATTTAAGCTTTACATGGCGTAAAAGCAGCTAATTACGTGTGAAGGCCTTTTCTGAAGGTTTTATAAGCTGAATGTAAAAAGTTGGTCACGTATTTTTCAAAGCAGATCTATGCATTAAAAATCACTTTTAAATCCACATTTTTACCTTTCTGCTTCAAGTTATCAAACAATAAAATTAGCAGCTATAAATGTATTTTTGATACCTGAAAAACAGCTAAAAACAGTCAGTTTTTAGCTGTTGAAGCCAAAAGTGTTAAAAAAATGCCCAGAATGTAAATTACAATGTTTAAATTATATTGGTGAGGGTTGTAGTCTTCCAAGGGCAAATGTAATTTCAATTAGTGCTACATTATTTTTTGCTAAATTCTGTATTGGTGTAGCGCTTTAGCATTAGCTTCTGCTAAATTCTTTGTTGGTGTAGTGCTTTAGCATTAGCTTTTGCTAAATTCTGTGTTGGTGTAGCGCTTTAGCATTAGCTTCTGCTAAATTCTGTGGTGTAGTGCTTTAGCATTAGCTTCTGCTAAATTCTTTGTTGGTGTAGCGCTTTAGCATTAGCTTCTGCTAAATTCTTTGATGGTGTAGTGCTTTAGCATTAGCTTCTGCTAAATTCTGTGTTGGTGTAGTGCTTTAGGATTAGCTTCTGCTAAATTCTGTGTAGTATAGAGCTTTAGCACTAGCTTCTGCTAAATTATATATTTGTGTAGTGCTGTAGCGGTACCAGAACTAATGGTTATTAGTGCTTTAGGGATAACACAGCTAATTTTTTAGTTAGCTACCACTGTTGCTTTAGACTTCTAGACTTCAATGAGAGAAACTTATTAACCCTTAAGAAGCTAATTTACAGCTTCTTAAATTAGGGATCCCTGAGGGATCAATAAAGTATTTTTGTTTTTGTATTATTTTTAAAACAAGGCAGGAAGACCATTTAAAAACTAAAAATAGATTTAAATAATTGTACATTTGTCAGTTGAGAATCAGAAAATGTAAACTTTTTGCCCCACATGTGAAATATTATGTGTGGCAGAAACCAAACTCTGCATATCAGTCTGGAAACACAATCCTTGTTGTGAAGCATGGAGGTGGCGGCATCATACTGTGGGAATGCTTCTGTTTAGCTGGGATGCTAAATGCAGGACACTCCTTGGTGTGTCCTGCACAGCAGCTTTGTGTTGGTTTATCACATGAATTCCCTGAAAATGACATTAAAATGTGACTCCAAGTTCAAGCGGTGTAAATACTTTTGTAAGTCTCTTAATTTGCTGCAGTTTTTACTTACTTGCAGCTACAACCACATTTATATAGTTAATGTCAGCTGAGAATAACTTTTTGCTGACAATAGTGATTTTTTTCCCCCACAATGAGAATAAAAAATTACTACTCCCGTGGCACTAATAACAGCTATTTCAAATTACAATGGAAGTTATCTTTGTTGTACTGTCATGATGTGAGTGACTGAAGTTTCAATTTCCACAAATTTCTTCCTACGTCCGTCAGTCTGTCTTTTTCTTTTTCACAGGATTAGTCATCTTCTTCCTACACTGTACTAAGAGGAAAAAATGACAATTTAATTTACTTATTACACTTTTAGGAATCAGAATAAAAAGCAGGATTTTAAAAGCAATCAGTTTTAAAATCTGGGGAGATGGAAACTTTGCAAACTTGCTAGGTTGTTTAAAAATAATAATAAAAAAATGCAAGATAATCTTACTGGAGAAGCAACCCTTAAATGTTAACCTTTAATACACTGGAAAAGCAGAATATCTAACAAAGTATTGTTTAGTTTCTAATGCAAATATCTGTACTTTACATTTTCCATTGTAAGAAAATTATATCCATAATAATTTTATCCTTATTATAATTTAAAAGTCTTCATCTGCACCTACTGGCCAAAATTGTATCATTTTGGAGTAGCAGTTCAGGGCCACAAATGGCCCCTGGGCCGCACTTTGGACACCCCGGTTTTAAGTAAATAAATTCTTAATATTGATGGGGAAAAAACAGTTCCACAGGCAGATTATTTCATTTGTAACATGGGAAAAATGTTTTGTTATAAGTGAAATAATCTGCCAGTGGAACTGATCATTTTTCATCAATATTAAGAAATTTTTTATTTAAAACAAGCTCTTATATCTTGTTGAAAAGTTACTTATAAGTTAGTTTTCTGTTAATTCAAGTGAACTAAGACATTTGAACTAAAAATACTTGATAAGATTTAATGTTTTTTGCTTTTCTCACTCTAACATTTCCTCGCTTGCTTTTTGTTGTCCTCCTTTTTGCTCCTTCATCATCTCCTCATCATCACTTCACCAAAACTTAAAGCCTCCTGAACTGAATGAGCCCCCCCCGGACCCCCTCTGCATACCTCCCTGCTGATGTCAGACTCTAAATGAACAGCCGCGCGCGTCTGCGTGTTTGTGCGCGTGTTCGTGTGTGCGACTGGGTCAGGCTTGGTTGCCAGGACGATAGGCACTCCAACAGCTTTCTGCTCCGACGCTTTGAGCTCTGAGCCCCCCTCAAAGCATCATGGGAAAACAATTAAAACCTCCTCCAAATCTCTCTTGCTCTGCCTCTCGTTCCTTCTCTTTGTCATTCTATCCCTCCTTTTCTCTTCATTTCCCCGTCTAACCCTCTCCATCTCGCTCGCTTTCAGACGATCTTCACTCAAGCTTGAGCCTCTCTCTGAATTGAAAACAAGTTTTTTTTTATTTTTATACTGTTTTCCACCTGAGATGTCTCTTATAGGAGCAATACAACAGGGGGAGCTTTATGCTAAACACTATAGTTTGTGTGCATAAGTGCGAATGCACCTGCGTGAGAAGGATTTTCTTTTAATATTCATAGGAGTGAACTTCTGCTTAGCTACCAGTAGATGTTCAGGAAAAAGTCTTAAATTATACCTAAGAGTTTGAAACTATGCTCTGAGTTTTATGTGTTAAAACTCAGGTTTCAACAGATAAATTTACTAATATTTAACTGTCTTTTACATGTTTAACATTTACACACAATAATTTTTTATTTCAGGAACTAGCTGTGAAATTTTTGTGAATCAAGAATCGCTAGAATTAAAATATGAAACTAAATGTTTTTCTGCCTTTGCAAAAGAACAGATTTTTAAATTCAGACAATTTTGACTTTTTCAACCTTTGTTTAAATGCTTTGAACGGTCTTTGTTTTTTTGTTTAGCTAACTGTCAGTAATTCCTCAACATTGATGAAAAAGTTCTAGTTGCATTGGAAGATTTTTTTTCGCTTATAACAAAACATTTTTCCCATGTTAAGAGAAATAATCTGCCAATGGACTAGTACTTTAAAATCAATATTAAGGAATTTCTTGTTGAAAAGTTACTTGTAAGTTAGATTTGTCTCATTTCAAATCAAAGATATTTACACTAGAAACTAAACAATATTGTTTATATTCTTGTTCATGCAATAAGTCATTAAAATCATGTAAACAGTTACATGAAATATTCATAATTCATCCAATCAGAGGAGACGTTGGTGTTTTATTCAGTTATTTAAGCGATAAGCCCCGCCTGCGTGGGAGTGGCTAATTCATTCAGTGTGTGTCGTTCAACATGTTGGACTGCTACACAACGTTTAATGAACTGTGTGATCCTGTGAGAGCTCTGGTGGAGCCAAGAACAAGAACAAGCCATCATCTCGCATCCTTCTACTTCCTGTTGTCTTCTTCAGCGTTTCTGCCAGTAGTAACATCCAGTTATTGAGCACATGACTCATGTGGTGCAAAAAAGTCTTTCCATTGTTGCAGTTCTGCGAGATACATCTATTTCAATATGACTGAAAAAAAACCCATCCTACCGCCAAAGTTTTATATATATATATATAAAAAGTTTTTCTAAAACTTCCATTTGAGAAAACAAAAATTAAGAAAAAAATTTCCTCAATGTTTCATTAGGGAAATTTAATTTTGTACATTAAATTTGCACAATCCACAGTTCTCATGTGATCTTGCATTTCTGTGAACTTTGTAACTGACAGCTATCTCAGCAGGAAGTTGCTATGGAGTTGCTATGACAACAATAGCAATAGCCAGAAGCTCAGAACAAGCTCTTGCCCTGTTCCTATCTAAGTTGTGAGCAATGTAAGTACATTTGAGCTATTACTCATTACAATTTTTGAATACTTTACCCACCTCTGTGTAATACTAAGATAAATATCAGTGACATTTACTGTAGTACTTACTGCTGAACGAGCAATTAGCTAGCTAAGATGGACATGTAGCCTATAAAATCTTGGTTATATTCCGTTTCTGAATGTTTTACACATTATTTTACAGATACCTTATATTAAAACAAGCTGTAATTTGCATTAATGCATTTTCATTAACTTATCCCAGCTTTTCATCTTCACATGCGCTTTGGAAATTTAATTAAGCCCTGCTTCCCGTCTTGATGCATTCCACAAACAGCCGAAATAATTTTGGGAGCTGCATTAATTTACTGCACATTGGCATTTCCCGTCCCAAGCCGTCACATTTTCTGTCTCTGTCTGACAAACTTACTGTAGTCATAGATAATTCATTTGATTCCAAATTACAGCTTTCCGTGGTGCTGCGCGCTCTGCTTGCAGTGGTTTGTTGTGACAAGAGAGCTCGCCGCTCGTCTCCAGCCGTGATTTCTGTCGGCTCTGATGACAAAGATATCATGCAGAGCGTCTTTAAACATGAAGCTGACATGTAGCACTTATCCACTCACTCACACAGAACAAGACAGAGGTTGCCTCTCATGACACCTCCCTCATTTCCCATGATGCACATGGAAGGGGTCGCCTCCGCATGACGATTAATAATAATGAGAGTTCTTGAACATTTTGGGATGTACTTTTTAGAGTTGTTTTTTTTTTTTGCTTAGGATGGGGAGGGAAGCTGAGAGGGGACAAAAGCTGCCAGAGAGCCATTGTGTTTCCATAAAATAAAACATTTCTTCTATTGTGTGTGAACGATCCACTTATGAACACAGTTACATTGTTCAAGACTTTCGCGACTCTGATTCAAATTTGCATCAGAAACAACAAAAAGGTCTCGTTCTGTGACAGGAAAGAGGATAAAGTACAAGATAAAGGTCAGAAAAGACAAAGGAAGCAGGAGAAAACGCTCTGCAAAAAAACATCTTCAAATATTTTTGGTCTACTTTCTTATACACTTGAAATGAGACAAAACTAACTTGTCAGCAAGATATGAGCTTATTTTAAGTCAATAGCTCCTTAAAGAGGCAATATCATGTAAAATCAACCTTTTCAAGCCTCCTATCGTATTATAATGTTGTTCCTTCATCAGAACCAGACCTGGAGTGTTGCTTTGATTCTTTTGTTGATGAAGAAATCCCCTAATCTCCATGACAACCATTCAGCCGAACAAAACGCCGGGGTGGACCTAGCCCCGCCTACGAGGTGCAGCTCCTCCCCCCACTCAGCTCCTTCAGATTAGCCAGCAGCATTTAGCAAACACCTGGTGGAACTGCTGAGTTTCAGAAAGAGTGGGAGTTAAGAGACAGATCTAATTTAAGGTGTTAAATCAGGAAGTCAAATTTCTTTTAAGTCATATTTGATTTATACAGAATTTTAATAACTGAAGTTAACAGTTACTTGATTATGCTATAAAATGTCATGATGTGCCTAGAAAACGCATAATACTGCCTTTTTAATATTGATGATAAAGTACTATTTATAAGTGAAATAATCTGCCAGTGGAACAAGACGTATTAAAATAGTTAAATCAAAAATCATTTATTGGTTCGTTTGGCGAGGTGTGAATCGAGCTCTGATGCTAGTCGTCCTCCGAACCTTGGTTTCGGTTCAGTTGAAGTGAAGTCTGGTGCGGTTTGAGTGAATATGCGAACACCAAGTGAACTGAAGATGGCTCCAAAAGCAGGAAGTGGACTTACCCAGCAGGGCATTCTGGGTAAATACACCTGAAACAACTAGCGCTATATGGCTTATAGTCTCTTATCAAAGACAAAAGAAAAATTCTACAATTGTTAAAATCTGACGCCACTCCATTTTTGTGATGAAGGGAGTTGCACTCAATGTCTTCTTCAGAGGTTTTTATGTTGTTTCCTTGTAGAGTAATTGGTTCAGCGCCCCCACAGGCGAAGAGGGGAACGTGTTTTTCAGTGTTTGGTGTGGCACAGTGCAGTGAGAGAGCAGCTGAAAATGTAACAAATGTTGCAATTTTGGAACCAAAATGGAACCAAATCTACCAAACTATCAGATGGAAAAGCACCCTAAAAGTGAACTTTGGCAGTTTTTTCTTTCCACAATAAATGTGGAGGGAGATGTAGACATGCATTTAGGAAAAAGAACTGATTTAAAGCAGCTCCCAAAAGAATTATCCTTTGAGTTTTAGATATTTTTCTACTCTATTACTGATACAAAACATCAAGTTCTGCAGAAACTTGGTGATGAACCATTTGACTTACGTGACCCACCCATGTGTTTTAAAGATAGAAAACACTGTTGAAGCATGATTTCACACTCCACTTTTCTAAAGATTTTCTGCTAGTGCAAAAAAGAAGGAAATAAAAACCTGGAAGAACAAACATGGTGTTGAAAAACCCGACTTATCAGAGCTCAAACCGGAAAGCAGAGGACTCACAGGAATTCTGGTGACCTTTTCTTGTGTTAATCAATCTGGAGACTGGCTGGATGGTCTAGCCTTAGGCCGCAGTATTCTCTCTCACACACACACCGTTGTGTGTTTGTGTCTTGTGGAGACTTTACATCGACTTCCATTCATTTTCTACAGCCTAATCTTTACTGTAACTATCATGAATCTAACCCTAACCAAAAGTCAAGTCACACCTTAGTCCTAAACCTCACCTAAAATGTCCCCATAAGGAGCCAGGGTCCCCACAATCCCACATTGTTGAGAGAAATGGGTCCCCACAAGGATATAAAAACCGAGTTCACAGATACACACACACACACACACACTCTCAAATAGAGGGAGGGAAATATCAAAGAACCCAGTGTATCTCCCAAACCCAAAGAGCCCCTACTTGTTTGCTACATGACATCCCTCCAAAAATGATTTGTGTGAGTGTGTGTGAGTGTGTGTGAGACCTCTTAGCCAGAACTTGAGTGCTTCTGTCAGCTTGAACTGTCTCCCAAGGCACACAGCACTGTTTCATTAAAGACGGCAGGGGAACATATCTCTTATTTTGGTTCTCAATGTTCTCTTTATCTCACTCGCCCATCTCTCTCTCTCCTCCTAACTGCTGTTTTGACAGCTATTGTGGGCGTGGCCAAAAAAAAAAAAGGCTGCTAAAGAAATTTGTCTGTCGATCAGACGGTGTGTCTGTCAAATTTTCGGCTGATAAATTGTTGGGGGGGGGACGGTGTGATGAGGCATCGGACTCACCCAAATTCTCCCCTCTGCCTCTTCCTCTACTTTTCAATCTTCCCGACATGCATTAAAACCCAAATGAAGGGAAGAGCCTCAATTTCAAAGATAAGATTTTTCCATTTGAATATGAATACAAGCTGGTTTTGTGTGTGTGTGTGTGTGTGTGTTTGCATGCTGGGAGCATTTTCTCTCCATCAAGTTTTTGCTTTTGTAGCAGCTGGACTTATCGGCCAATCAGAGGTGGCCATGTTGTTGTTAGGTGATCCGTTATTCTTGTGTCTGTAATCTTTTTCCACCAGGATGTCAAAGTCTGAAAGGGAAACACATCACTGAAGGAGGAAAAAAAAAATCACAGAAATAAAAACGTGCAGAAATCAAATGACAAAAATGGCGATTTGATCAGAAGTTTGCATTGGCTTTACAGAAAAAATTAAACGTTAAATTTCGAAAAAATAAATAAATAAAAACATCTTAGTTTTGAACTTTAATCACAGGAACCTCCTGAGTAATGTTGGTGAAAAGAAGTAATGATATATAATCACTGGTGCTTTTGATGTGGGTGATAGGGCTCCCTACTCAGGACACCATTCTGTTTGTGGGCGGTGTGAAAAAATAAAAAATTAATATTATGAGAATAAAGTCATAATATTGCAAGAATAAAGTTGAAACAATGAGTTTAAAGTCATAATATTCTGACTATTTTTGTAATATAATTTAAGGATTCCTCGGATCCACACCAAACATTACAATTAAATCATCCTTTACAGACATTGTGAAAAATCATTGTATTCCTTAAGACATAAAACAAATTAAATTAAACACAAAATTCAAATCAACATATTCAACAGTTGTAACGTCTTGTAAACATTACAAAAATACATTACCACACAAACGGCTTCAGCAATTTCAAAACTAAATTAGGGCAGCCGACCGCGCAGCGCAGTATGACCGTTTCTAAAGTGAAATCAACTAAATAGAATTGATTTTATGCTGCCAGCTGTCTGTTTTTAGACAGGCTTTAAAGGAGGCGTTGGTTGTTTGACATCCGTCATGGTGGCGCGGGCAGAGTTCTGCAAAAGGTCAATAGGTCAGTTTATTTACTAAATAAGTAAATTTAATATGTTTCACTGACTTGTGAATCCAATTCTCAAGTGTAAATATGTGAAGGCAGGTGAGTAGATATTTTTGCTAATGAGTTCAAACTGAGGTTTTGTCCTTAACATCATGCAGGAATCGCCACTGCAGTTCCTCCATTCATCACAGCTAAATATGTTGGGTCTCCGTTGATGTTCTCCAGCCTCAGAGATGAGTCTGTGCTGATTAATTGCTGTCTGATCGCTGCTGCTGCTCCCTGCTAATTTTTCACAGCCTGCAGCGGCCTGGGTGTGAGGGTTTCTGGCGGTAATTGTGCGGTATTTGTTGCTAATAGGATAATAATTGGCGCAGGTGCAGATAGCTGGGTACTTATTGGGCCTGTTGAGGAGATATGGAGATTGGCGTCACGCCAGGGTTTCCTGCTGTGCTGCGCGGCAACGCAGAAATGTAAAAACACGCTTTTAAAACCAGCGCTACACAGAGGGAGGGTAATTACCCATGTTTTCCCCCTTCTTATCCAACTCTGTATGTGGCTCTGAAAATGTTGCACTTTTGTATGAATCTGTTTTCATTCTTTTCTCTCTGCCCTTTTTCCATGTTTTCGTCATCTTTTAAATTAAATCCTGATCTAACTGTTGGGTGTGATAACAGCAAACAGAAAATTACTCATGTCTGTGTTGCGTTTTAGTTCTAAAAACATTGTTTTTAGCATTTAAACAGGGGAGTCTGTGAAACACTTTGAATCAATTGGGCTAATAGGAAAAACAGCAAATGTAATAAAGTTTTACATCTTTCATTTTATCATTTTAATTAAATTGTTTTGGTGTTTAATCAGATGTTCATGCATAAGTAACCATGTGGATTTTTTTTCTTGTTACAGTCAGGTTTTCTCTACTTTCTCTTCATCCACCTAAATACTCCAGGAGAAAATGTATCTTCTGAAAGATTTTGAAAGAATTTAAGGCTGTTTTTTTTTAAAAAAAACAACTCATACCGATTAAAAAAGGTTAAAGCAAAAGCAACTGTACTGTGCTAACCACTTACCACTTCAGAGTGGATTCACAGCAGCCCTGTTTATTTCGCTTTACTCTTACTCCAGTCCATTAGCCTAGAAAGTCCGGTTCATTTGTGGAAGTGTGAATTTAACTTTGGACCTAAACCAGGGACTCTGGTCCGCCTATAAACCTTGGTCTCGGTTCGGTTGAAGCAAACCCCAAGCGGACTGGAGACTGCTTTAAAAACAGGAAGTGGTCTACAGCGCAGGGCATTCTGGGTAAATACAATCAAAACAAACATAGCCTATCGCTAGCAGGAGAAATGACTCATTGATTTTTTTACCAAAGATAAATCCTACAACCACTAAAATCTGACCCCACTCCATTTTTGTTTACATTTTGTGAAGAAGGAAGTTGTGGTTGGTGTCTTCAGAGGTTTTTATGTCATTATCTTCACTGGTTCTTGGTACAGCGCCCCCACAGGCCAGGAGGGGAACAAGTTTTTCAGAGAGTTTGTAAAAGAGAATTGTAGCATCTCAAAATGTAACAAATGTTGTAATTTTGGTACCAAATCGATTAGGTGTCAAAACACCCTTACAGTGAGGATTTTCAGTCAAATCACCATCAATCAAGAGTGTAATCTTATTATTCTCAGAATTTCTATGAATCTAGTGAATCTAAAATCTTCTTAATTATCCAGACATATTAAACCACAGCAAGGTTACAAACCACCTAAACTTAAGGTCGACAATAAAACTGATGCCTTTTCAAGAATAGCAAATCTTTATAAACACATTAATTATATTTTCTAAAACTGGAAACAAATGAGTCACTGAATGTGCTGAGTAACGCCTCTGAAGCTGCACTCATGATTAAAGCAGGAGATTTCTCCTCTAAGGTCAACCTCTCACAGAACAGGACACTGTATTTGGGAAGCAACAGCCGCGTTGTGATCATCTCCCCTCGCTCTCCTCAGTGACTCCTCCGCTTTGAATATGGTGATGATATTAACACTAATAGTAATATAGCTGGCGAGAGATACAGGCTGCGCCGCTTTGAACTGTAAATGGGGTTGTGTTTGGAGGAAGAGAGGCGATTAACTGCTGCGAGACGGTATAAGACGGTAAATCTGGGGAAGTAAGCAACCCCAACCCAACACAGTCATAAACAAATAAGCTAGCTCTGCTTCTCTACCCCCCTGCTCCCCTCTACACCAATTCTAATCAGTTTGGATTAGGACAGAATATGGGAATATTCTCTTTTAATGTCTCGGAGACGCACAGAGCGGATGCGGCTTCTACCTCTTATGCCCCCGTACCTCTCCACCGCCGCTGTCGCCACCTTAGCGCATGGCTTTTGGAGATGTGCTGTGTTTAGCCCTGCTTAGCCAAATGAGCTCCTAATAAATGCAGCGCTGAGCCCGTCTTCTGAGCAGCCGCAGATAATTGGAGGGCTTTCTCCTTCGCTTTCGAGAGGGAAGTAATAACGAAGGGGTGGGGTAGAAGGTGGAAGGTGCCTTCACGTGCAGATGAAGGTATTTATAAGGTGGAGTGCTGCTTAAATGTGTGCAAAGGGTGGGCTGGTAGGGATTTGGGTTATGTTTTATTTTGTGATGGTGCGAATATGGAAATATGGGTTTTGGGTCTTTTGTTAATGTCAAAACTCCCTCTCCTGTATTTATTTTAATTTTTCTGGTGCATTCACACCAACCCTGTTTAGTCTGGCTTAGTTAAACTCTAGTTTGTCTAGAACAGTATTTCTTAAACTTTTTCAGGCAGAGGAACACTTAACCCATTTAACAAACACTCATGGACTTCCTAACTCTAAATTGTCCCGCAGTACCAGAACATCTTAACCTGACATGAAAATATTAGTCTCTTAACACACTTATCGTTATTTTCTTTGATCATCCTGTTTTGTAAATGTGAATGGCCATGTCCACTCTGGGCATTTTGAGTTATTTTCAGATTCTGAAAGTGTGTATTCTCAGTTTACCAGTAATAACACAAAAAAACTGTTGAACAAGTCAAAACCCTTGTATTCTTCCTTTTTATTACTCTCTGTGTCGCCTATGCTACACGCAGACTCGTTGCCATAGAAACTGACTAACAACAGCTCTACTTGTGCATCAGGATTCACCACCAAAAACCACGCAAACATTTCCCTCAAAGAGAACAAAAACATTCAATCTGTTACAGTTTCATGCTTTCAAACTCGATGTTTATTCTGCGATTATTATTAAGTGATTGTCTGAACACTGTGGTGGTTGATTACCTAATTTAAACACCTGATTATTGATTATCTGTCAGAGTTGGTGTGTGGGTGGCCATCTACATGTTAAGGTTGTCAGAGTCAAGCTAGCTGAACTACTAACTTGTCCCCAATTTGTGTTTTTTTAATTAAAACCTTTTTCTGATCTTGTTATCTAGTGTTGACGGTTGGTAGCAAGGCACTGCGTCCTTTTTTCTTTTATATATCATATTTGAATTTAAGATTTAGCGCCTTATGTTGACAACTGTCAGCTAAAACCAATGCTAGTCATCATTAGCGAGCAGCTTTTTGTCCAGCAGAAAGGATATTGTGCGCATAACATCACACCGCATCATTTCTATAGTCTCTGAGCTTTTTATCCCATTGACAAGATATGTGTGTACTTGGGTTAGAAGTGACAAGAAAACAAGCAATGTGAGAGACTCCATATGAATGTGTTGATGTAAATGTTAGTTCAGCCAGACGAGGGCAAAGCTTTGGCCCAACCACAGAAAGAGCTTCTTTCAGGAAAAATGCCAGAAAACATGGAAATACAACTGCAAAAATGGAAGAAAGCTACATTCTCTGCAGCAATGCTCCTCTCATCGACATTCAAAATAAAATCTCTGCCGCCTTTTGTTGACATTGCCATCTCTTTCTTCGGCACTAATTTGATTTCTAGAAATCAGGGTTTTGTCTCGTCGACTGACTGGCAGTTGCCTTTGCCTTAATGAATGCTGCGTTAAAAAAAATAAAGATTTTGTGGATAATGCTCTTCCCTTTCTTACTTCCCCCCTGTTATATCAAGCTAAAATAATTAATTCACACACATATCTGCAACATTAGTTCCAGAGGAGATAATTAAGAAAATGATTTGGGTATTGTTCCCCAGCATCTATCAAGAGAATGCTGCTATCTGTTTTTAGAAGAGCCTGTAGTCACCATTACTGTATCTTTAAAGGGCAGCGATTTTGCGTTTGGTAATTGCATGATGGATTTGAAGCGATGCTATTAATTGAGAGGAGTGAGGAAGCATTCATCTCGTGTTCGTTCTCATCAAGTGTTTGCCGCTCATATGTGAGAGTCTGTGGGGGAGAGATAGTGTGAACGTGTGTTCAAACAAATAAACTATCTCTGTGTCATATTCCTCGTCATCTCAAGCCATTTATTTTTCCGCTATCTGGTGGCAAACATTTGCACGTTGGGCTCATTGTCATGGTTGCACCATTCAGTTGCGGCGCGCCGTGTTTTCATTGTGTCTGTATCTTGTTCATCATGCTAACGTCAACATCTAACATGAAAGACAACTTCTAATCAGTAGAGCCGGGCAACGGGCCAAATATTAAATTAAATGATTTCAGGAAGTTGAGTGCGGCTATTTCTCTTCCTCCTTCTCAAAACGTCTAACCTTTCAAAAGCTTATTTGAATTTTGAAAATGTTACACAAGATCATACATGTAAAAGCTGTGAAAAAGCCTTAATTCGTAAAATGTTTATTTTTGAAACTTTACTGCCGTTGCAACATATTAAACAAGGATTACAATTTTTTTTTTTTTAAATTGTCATACCAGCTTTGCTTGTTTGCGGTACGAAAAACGGAAAAGCAAGTTAAGAAATACCGTCTTATGGCTGAAAAACATAACACAATATAAGCATTTTGTCAGTCAATATTGATAATTATTGATTAGTTTTAAATATCTGAAATATCACCAAATTGGTGATATGACCACCAGTTAACTCCATGTTGTTGTTTTTTTATTTTTAAGCAGTTATAAGAAACAGTTACTCAACAGGTTGTTGCTAGGTAACCAAGGAGTGAGAGAGTTGCTAGGTAACCAAAGAGTGAGAGAGTTGCTAGGTAACCAAAGAGTGAGAGAGTTGCTAGGTAACCAAAGAGGAAGTGAGTTAGTTCATTCCACAAACTTTGCTTATTAGAATCCTGTGCGGTTCTGGATCAAAGTTCAGTGAATATTATCAATGTTGAATACTATATTAGATATATTATCTGTAGGTATTGATAACGTGTCTATTCCATTTTTAAAGTTTGTCAGAGTTCTTTTCTAATCCATAACTTCTTGTTGCAGTTGTATGTAAATGATGACGTTGTGACACAGAAGGTAATTTCTCTTAAAAATGGTAAAAAACAAAAGAACTGGCTACATTAAAAGCACAGTGTTTTTCCAAATGGGGCCACCAATTGGCTCAGAAAGCTGGAGGGAAGATATGAAAAATATTCTAAACCCAAACAATTGAATCAAACCTTTAAGCATAAAATGTAATCTATTTTTCTATTACTCTATAGTAATAGAAAAATAGTTTAACTTATGTTAAACTAACTTGCTGAAATGGTATTTGCCATGCTAATCTTTCTGAATGGCTTCAAGTCAAATTCATCAACCTGCTTTTCTCAAGCTAGCATTGTTAGCGTAGCAAGAGCAAAATGGAAAAATTTCTAACCAAAAAATTCCAGAAGAATCATCCTGCTGGGAAAAACCCCCCACAAGAGCTCATTGGAAAGTAAAATCAGAATGTATGAGGCTGTATTTATGCTTAACTAATGTAATAATTTTTTTAATTGTGAAAAAAGTTGGAAAATAAATTTATATTTATGTACATATTTTGTAGCATCGTCTGTGGGTTTGTGAAGAGGGTTGCCACATAGAAGCTAAAGCTGTTTGGTAAGGAAATGATTGGGAACCACCGTCTTATTCTTCCCCATATATTAAGTAAAATGTAAAATTCAAAAGTCTGTAAACTGAATGACCCAAGTTTCTCGTTTTTCACTGTTAGGAAGGAGCAGCAAGGAGTTATTTTGCTGTTTTTACACCTGAGCTAACTAGCTAAATATCGTACCATGGCTACGGAGTCCTGCTAATGACAATATTCTGGATTATTCAGGTTTGTTCAAACAGGAAACAAATCCTGGACTAATCTTTGGCAGAAGCCACTGGAACCACCCAGTTGCAGAGTAGTTGTACTTTTCTTAAAAATTTAGTTTTTCCCTAGAAAAACAAATTTCCAGATAAATGTGTTGGTGGGAGCACATTGAAGTAGCTCTGTTTGTTGTTTTTTATTTATTTTTGGAAGTTACATTGCATTTTTGAACCATTATTTCCTCGTTTTAGATGCTGGAAGGATTTTTAATGTTTTTTACAATAAGACTGTTGTTGAATGTAGCTGAAGTTTCCTTTGTTGACCTTTGCTGTTGACTTCTACATTAATATTAAAATCCAGATGCAAACAAACAGTTTAAGCTAATAGTTTTCATTGTTAGGGCATTAGGCTTCAGTTTAGATTGTTGTTTAAAGAGAAGCTGAAGGGATTTTAGGCCAATTTAAAGCAAGAGGAGAGGCAAACACTGTATATGTATTATGATTTATACAAATACTGCAAAGCCTGTATTTTATCCCGAAAAATACATTTCGTCTGTAAATCTCTCTAGTCGCTTTGTTTCACATAGCATTTGTGAATTTTCAGCACTACATCAACTATCAGCAAAATTTTTCTTGAAACATTATAGAAATGGTGAAAAACACTAATTCTGGTTGTATGAAGCTGCAACAAAGTCTATTTTTTGTGTTTTAACGGATTTTAGTTGTCCGAGACCAAAAGCGCTTTCTCGCGGCTCAAGAAGTTCAAAATGCACTATTTGTGAATTTTCAATTTTCACTTTCTTTTTGTTTAAAACTGTGATGTTTCATACAACAACACTTCAGTAAAACCACAGAATAAAACTTTCACGATGAAAGGAATGGTTTTATGAACTTAGGGTTCAACTTAATTCAGATAAAGCTTCTGTCCACAATTGCATGTCAAAAGATTTTGAACATTCTTAAACTTGTGATTTTTCTTAAATTATTTTTAGAATATTATTTGATTTACAAGAAAGGTTAAAAAGTGCAAGTTGCCATCAATTACCTCAAAGTTTGTCCTTGATCAAAGTTATGATGTTTAATTTCTGCCGATGATCAGGTCGGTTCCTGGAATGCTTCCTAAAATTGGTTGAAACATTTGTTTCTTGTGTAAAGAGACGAAGAAGAAAACTAAATGAGTTGAGCCGAAGGGTCTGATGGACAACTTACAAAACGGCCTTCAAATATTTAATAAAAATCACTCAAGAAAATCCATTCTTCATCCGTTCAGTTGAATAGATCTTTTTTTTCCCTTTCTAAGTCCTAACAAGACATTTGTACTTAATAACTAATTGGCTAAACCAAATTTAATGACGGTATGAACTGTACATTAAGTTAATAACTACTCCTTTTGATTAGTTGGTGTAAAAAATGTTGCCTTTACTCATCAGAATAAACATTTGGTGAATAGTATTTAATCTGAAGTGTATTTTCATGTGATTGTTTGGAAATCCATGCATCTACATGCTTCCAGGTTGGTTGCTTCTAGCATAAGTCGTGTTTTTGCAGATCAGACAACTGAGCAAACCCTGATGATTAATGGCCTGTCAGCCCCAGGACCAAACCCCTCCTACTGGGACAACAAACCCTGCAATGCTGCAAGCCTAAATATAAAAACGCTTTAGCAGAGCACAATGTAAATGAATTATTACACAAACGTCTGATTGAAGAGACTTGAAAGTTAATATCTTAATGAGCCAGTAAAGACTGCGAGGTGTCGGAAACCTTCTGGTCCGTACTGACATGAAGGCATCATCACCTAACATCAACATTGTGAACCTTTTGTGCCACAAATTTCAAGGTTATTTGGTGATGATGGAGGACATTAAAGGTGTAAAGTTGTTTAATAAAACATTTATTCAACAAGGCAATTCAAAGTGCTTTACATGATTAAAACATAAAAGAATAAAGGAACTGAAAGCATTACATCACAGCAGCAAAAGAAAGAAGCAGTAAGTTACAATCCAGACTAAAACTGATGATGTTTTAGTTATTAATTAGAGAGGGGCATTAATTATGACCAATGGTCATTGGTGGCTATGCTAACAAGGGGGGGTTTGAGTGGCGTGTATGCAGACATGATTGACAGCGCTAACACCCTCTTCCTGACTCTTGTCCTAATAATAACTACAGACCACATGACACTATTTTAACAGAAATAATGATTATATCAATCAACCTATTACAATATTGATCATCAAATGTCCATTTTCTGAAACTTGATTGATGATTCACTAGAAATTTGTTGCTTTTGTAAAATCTTATTTGCTAATTTTTTATAATTATTCCTGTATAATTTGGAAAACTTGAGATCAGCTATTTGCAGATTTTCTGTAGTAAATAGTTACATTTAGTTACATTCTAAAAGGTTTTTTTTTTAAATTACTTTTAGAATTATTTTTACTGCTTTTTACTTGAGTAATTTTAATATTAACTATTTCTACTCTTGAGTAAAATTTCTGGATTTTCTACCAACTGAATGAAAAACAAACATGTTTTAACAGAAAATTCACCAGACAGACACACACCTGCAGCTTTTGTTAGTTTAATACGTTTTTTTATTGAAACGAACTGATTTGAAAATACGTTATTTTGCCTGATCTTATATTTTGTTAATTATATGAATTACTGTCATTTTGGTCCTAAAAATACCAACATTTCCACTTATCTTTATATTTCGGTCAATCTGATATAATTTTTCAACGTTAAATGATTGATAATTTGATCAGTTACTCAGTACTTGAGTCGACTTTCACCAAATACTTTTTTACTCGAGTAATTTCTTGGATGGCAATGTTTTACTTTTACTTAAGGAAAATATGTTGAGGTAGAGGGGTGTACAGTGGTGCAGTTGGTAGCATTGTTACCTTGCAGCAAGAAGGTTCTGGGTTCGATTCCCGGCCCGGGGTCTTTCTGCACGGAGTTTGCATGTTCTCCCTGTGCATGCTGGGTTCTCTCCAGGTACTCCGGCTTCCTCCCACAGTCCAAAAACATGACTGCCAGGTTAATTGGTCTTTCTAAATTGTCCCTAGGTGTGAGTGTGTGTGCATGGTTGTTTGTCCTGTTTGTCTCTATGTTGCCCTGCGACAAACTGGCGACCTGTCCAGGTGACCCCGCCTCTCGCCCGGAACGTAGCTGGAGAGGCATCAGCAACTCCCGACCCCATTAGGGACAAGGGTGAACAGAAAATGGATGGATGGATGGATGTTGAGGTAGTGCTACTTTTACTTAAGTACAATGTTTGAGTACTCTGCTCAGATTTTGGTGTATAGAATAAGAAAAACTGCATATTTACTTGGTTAAATCAGTGCTAATTAAATTCAGAAATTCCTGAGTATCTTTAATTTCAGGTGAAACTGCTGACATTTGAGGTCTGCAGAGAGGAAGGGGACGAGGCGACTCTTCTTCCTCCAACATGCCTACAAACCGATCAATTACCTTCTGCTTTCTCTGTTTCTTATCAGGCTTTCACAAATCAGTCTTTGATATGCAGCCTTCAGTCTGTGTGATTGTCTGTTGTCTTTTGAAGTAACCACTACAGTTCAATTTAATCCCGTAACTTTGATCTGTGAAGATGTGAGAGAGCAGAAATGTCAACTGTGTTGCTGCTGCTACAGCATATTAAAGGGTTATTATTGCTTCTTTTTTTCTTGTAAAGCAAGTTGATTCAGAACCTGGGATTTTGCAAAGCGGTTACACAATACATGAAGCTGAATGAGTGCAGGCTGGCTTTGTGCCAGTGGAGCTGGCAGAAGGATTGCAGCCGCAGGGCAGAATTACCGCCATCCGACAGTGTCGGTTTCCAGCCCCATTCGCTGCCCTGAGGGAGGAGCCACTGTGCAGCAGGTGTGTTTAAACCAGACTTGATTAGCCGCACTTTGCATTCAGCTGTCAGGTGTATGTTTCAAACTTTTGCCGTATCACCAAATTGAAAATTAACCCATTTCTTCTGCTGAACTGGAGCAAAAATAAACAAGAGCCTGACCTCAGCTGGAGCAGCCCGCATGTTTTCATCTTAACTGTGGCTCCAAAAATATGCTGAAAAATATGTTAAAAAATATGTGATAAATAAATAACACAAATTAGGATTCGGACATAACAATAAAAGAAAACCGATGACTTTTTTTTTTTTTTTTTTGCCTCGTTTGCCAAGCTCAATTTTGTATAAAATTCAATGTTTTTTATAAACTGGGTGCAAAAGTTAAAGTTTATTATGGATTTTCTGTAATTCACACAACAAAATGTTGCAGCTAATATATACTTTATCTACATATTTAAGCAGTTCAGGAGTTTTTTTTTCTTCTTAAAACTAAGGCCTACTTTCTCTTTATGGATTATTAATGTCTTGAGTTTTTACCAACATGAACTTGATTGTTTTTGGTCTGATTTTCAAAAACTTGGTGCACAAGTTGATGCTTTTTATGGATTTTCTCTAATTCACACATTTACATTTACATACTTTATATATTAAGTACTTTGAGTATTGTTCAGGAGTGTTATTGTTTCTTAAGACCCAGGCTTATTAATTTGTCTTTCTTGATCAGTGTTTTGAGTTGGTACTTTTGTTTTTACCAACATAAAATTTATTGCTTTTGGCTTGATTTTTAAAAGCTGAGTTCACAGGTTAGATTTTTAATGATTTTTCTCAAATTCACACAACATGTTAATGTTCCAATGACATGTAGGATAAAATATACAAATACCTTTACCTACATTTTCTATAAGTAGCATTGACCGTTTTTTTTCTTACTTGCCAAGGCCTATTAATTGATCTTTATTGTTGATTATTGAGTTGGTACTTTGCCAACATAAATAGTTTTTTTTAAGCACTCTCTTAGAAGAAATGTAGATTTACATAAGTTGGAAAATCCTTCGGAGAAAGTTTCTAAAAATTTAAGAGGCTAAAACAATTAAGGATTTAATTAAAGAAATTAGTTCAGATGTTGAAGAACCATTGAAGCTAAAGTCTGCCATTAGCAGGAATCAAACTCTGTAAGCTCAACTGAAACGTTCAGATTTTCACATGGACAAGCCGGATTCTGCAGACACGTCTGTCCCACTCAGGGTGGACAAGATATTTTTGGTTTGTCACTTTCAGCTCAGATTAGTGGGAGAATTGAACATGAGACTATCTAGTTGAGCGTAATGATTTCCTACATTTGTCTTGACAAATTGCCATAATTTCATTTTTATAAATTTTCTGTTAATATTTCTGCACATTTGCACTTTCATTTGTGTTTCCACTGCTTCTAAAAGCAGCCAGAGCTCTTAAATAAAACAACCAGCTATTTTTTGGCAATAAGTTAACATTTCTTGATGTCTGGAACATGAGGCATTTCAAAAACCTCGCAATTTTTATTTTATTTATTTTTTAAATAATTCTTCCACTGTCAAAACTGATCATTACTCAGGTTCTACCAGCTTTGTTTGTTTCAGACATGTTCACTTCCAGATCACCTTCAGTCAGACTCAAAATACTTTACAATGTTTCTTATTCACTCGTTCATCTTTGGGTTCGGTGTCTTGCCTGAGGACAAGATTGTATGTTAGACAGGCATCAAACCAGCAACTTTGCATTCACCATTTGAGGACGTTAATCTCAGCTAAAACTGTGGTTTTGAGACACATAAGGCCATAAATGCTGTACCATATTTTCCGCACTATAAGGCGCACCACATTATAAGGCGTACCTTCAACGAGTGGCCTAATTTAAAACTTTCCCCCATATATAGGGCGCACCGCATTACAAGGCGCATAGAATAGACGCTACAGCAGAGGCTGGGGTTACGTTATGCATCCATTAAATGGAGCTGGGAATGTCAACAAAACAGTCAGATAGGTCAGTCAAACTTTATTAATAGATTACAAACCAGCGTTCTGACAACTCCATAGCGTCA
>CAEFZY010050611.1:0-19371 GCA_903066815.1 Brachyrhaphis roseni
TCCTCCCACAGTCCAAAAACATGACTGTCAGGTTAATTGGGCTCTCTAAATTGTCCCTAGGTGTGAGTGTGTGTGTGTGTGCATGGTTGTTTGTCCTGTTTGTGTCTGTGTTGCCCTGCGACAGACTGGTGACCTGTCCAGGGTGAACCCCGCCTTTCGCCCGGAACGCAGCTGGAGATAGGCACCAGCAACTCCCGACCCCATTAGGAACAAGGGTGAACAGAAAATGGATGGATGGATATATATAAATAATTTTATAAATGAATGAACACAATTTCCCTGCCTTACTTGCTTTATTTTAGGTTGTTTTGTTTTTGGCCAGTCAGTACTTTTGACAATTTTGGCTCACCTGACGAAGAGTTTGGATTAAAACCTTGAACCCTTAATATTTTAAGACTGTTGTTTTGACTTCCAAAGGTAAATGTCTGAGGGAAACATTGAGAATTTGTCAGTAATTGTCCAACAGAAAGATGTATATAGTAGAGATGGACACAACCCACTGAGGACGGCATATCAAGTCTGACAGCTTAGCTCAACTTCAGGATTGGTGAGTTTATTCCCCAGATTAATCGCCTGAGCTCAGGATTTTGCTGGAGGACACATTAATCATGCTATGACTCAATGCTGGAGGGATATGCAGGGAGGTCTCCAACAAACCACAGCAACAATCCCAGCACATGAACACAGGGGAGGCAGCCCACAACTTAACTTCCCAAATAAATACAAAAAAATGCTGCAGTCAGATCAGATTTTTATATTTTATTTAAGCAAAAATATTTAATTGAGATTAAAATTAAATTTTCAAGAGAGACCAGGACTCAAAGGCAGCTACACATGAAACAGACCAAAGTTATCTAAGACAAAACATATTAACTGATATTCAGCATAGATTAGAGCACAAACCTTAAGCAAGCTGCAGAAACAACAACAGAAAGAGTCACACAGACCATTTTCTCTTGTCCTATTAAAATTGACTTAATGACCCTACAGTAACTAGTTTTGACAATTATCTGTTAACATAAATCAGTACAGTCCTCTACAACACGTTGGATGGTCTTCTTCAGAGGTTTTTGTGTCTTTATTTTCAGTGGTTCTTGGTGCAGGAGAAGAGAGGAACAAGTTTTCTAAAGGTTTTGGTTCGTTTGACTCAGTGCAGTGTGAAAACGAACTGCACCAGCTGAACACAAAACACTGCAAGATACACCTGGACTAAACTGGTTCCTTTATCTATGTTGTCCTTTATTCTTTTAGTTTTACTTAAATCTTACCAAACAGTTGTTTTACTCAAATACATGTTTTACAAATCGTGAATAGCAACAGAACCCCAACTCAGAAGAGATGACTATAAATTAGCTGGATGTCCTACTAATAAACCAACAGCAACAAATACCCAAGCCATTAATATCTGTATCCACCAGACTTTGAAGTATTTTTCTCAATCTGATTGAAAAATCTATATTTGGACTAAGATTTATGACATTTAAATATCGAGTACTTAATTTTAAGACCAAAATCTAATTAAAACTCCAAAATCGCTTTATAACAGTGAGAAATTTGGTAACCTGTCTATGTGTGTGTGTTTAGCTGTGAGTGCTTGCCTTGCAGGCACATCTGCCGCTGCATTTTGTCTCTTTATATTCTGTTTCTATAGTGAGGAGGAATTTCCCAGCAACAGATGGCAGATGACGTGTACTCCATCTTATCAGCAGAGCTGCGGCAGTGTTGTGTGCTCACCATCCCTGCCTCGACCATGCTGTCCTTATCCTCATGTCCAACTCTTTACAGCCAAGGGATCAACCACCACCACCAGCTTTTACTCCACAGCACCATAAAAAACTGTGAGTGCATACATTTTCTGCATGGCTTGGCCCAATAGGAGCAAAACCACAGAAATATTGGCAGGTTTTTTGAGAGTAAGGGTTTTTAAGGCTACTTGACATATGGCAGCCAGTAGGATAAAAAGCTTGTCCTGTACAAATCAAACCAACTAACTTAAAAAAACCAGAAGGATTTGGAAGGAAAACAAATAGAAGCACTTAATTAGTATAATAAATATATCAAAACTTGCTTACTTTATTGTAAATTAAAGCCATCCACAAAGATTTCTTCTTACTTCCTATGATCTTGTTGGCTCTTACTGCTGCCAGCTAATCAGTGACTGAAGTACACTTGGGAAGCCTTGTCATGCTGTTAACACCTTTTAATTACAATAAAAACAATCACACCAGCAAATGTGTACATTGCAGTGGAAAAGATGACAAAATGACTGAAAACATTTGGTTTAATGCTGATCTATGATTCATAAAGTGCATTACCCTGAACATCTACGCCCTGGAACTTGATAACCCTGAGCTTTTTTGTCTGTGTGTTTGCTGAGTAAATTAGTACTTTGACTTTATGAGGTCAGCCTGATTAACTTCCAGTTGTACAGTCCAAAAAGTGTACTTGTCAACGTATATTCAGTCCATATCATTCATCTGGCTTCATTTAGCTGAGGAGATGACCCTGCACCCTGCAGGCAAGGAAACAGAAATCAGACTAAGTGTTAATCTGAGACTGTTAAAGCACTAGAGCATTGTGAAAATCTATAATTGTAAGATATATCAAATGAGTTGTGCTGATCATAAGTTCCTGAGAAGGGGAGACGAAAAAGAGGATTCTGTTGCTGAAATGTCCCAATTTTTTTTTATAGTTCTATAAAAGAATTGTAAAATTCATTTATAGTTTAGAAAATAATTTTAGAAATATTTCTTTTTGTCCCAAAATGGGGAAATTTATTTTTTTCATCAGCAATTTAAGGTAAATATTCACATGAAGTGGGGAAAAAGAGGTAAGCCTAAGAGATTGTACAGTAGGACAAACTTACAGCCTAAGAAAAACAAGTCTGTCTAGTTAGTAAAAATAGCATATTCATATGAAAAGTAATGCACAGCTGATTCATTTAGAGAAAGAAAAATCTACCAGATGAAAAGAAGATCTACCGGAGTGTATGTATACATTCAGAAAGTGACAATTGTCTACTTAAAAACATGATGGCAAAAAAGGAACAATTAATATGATTGAATAGATTTTAAGAACGTCCACCTGAAGTAAAGATTATTGATTTAATTATCACTCTTGTGTATGGTCTTAAAAAAGGATTTTGTGTTTGGAATAATTGATCAATTACCAAACATTAAGTAACATTACTTAATATATTATATAATTGAAAAAAATTTACTTACAGCAAGAATGTTTTTCCAATATCTTAAGTGAAATAATCTGATAGTTGCACTAGTACTTTTTCATCAGTTTTGTAGTTATTGACTTAAAGCAAGCTCCTATATTTTGCTGAAAAGTTACTTTTAAGCTAGTTTTGTCTTATTTTAAGTGTATTAAGACATTTGCATTAGAAACAAGATGAAAATGCTTAGTAAGATTTTGTTTTTGCGTAAACCTCTTTTTCTATACATTTCTCTTGCTGTGACTGAAATGTGGTCATTGTTTTCAGCTTGATGATTTTATTTTTTTGACACTGATATTTTGTTCCTTCAGGAGACTTGAGATAAGTAGCTTCATAACGACTCTGCTTTCAGGTTGAAAATCTGACCACAGCTTCTCGGATAAAGGCAGCAGCCTTGACTGAAACCTCAGTGGGTGTTCGGCGGTGTCTCTTTGATCCGCAGGCTCTCAGCTGAACCTTGTGCTGTTTATCAAACAGAGTCAGCGCTCTGTCGCGTTCAGATCCACATCAGCACCACTAAGCATCTCCCAATAAATTCCCATATGCCAGGTGAAGATACCCAAATCTGCAGGACTATTTTTTTGTGTTCTTCCAAGAGGTCCTTGGATTTACGAGGCCTCAAAATAAAAGGGGTGATAAAGTTTAATGGACCTACAGCAGCTCAGTTTGCAGCATAGATAAATGACAGGCCTGTTTGTTTATTTCTCCCGGGTTCCTCTGTGTGTGTATGTTGATAAATTCACAGCAGAACTCAAAGAAACTCACTCATATTCAAGAGTTTACTCGTGATTGAATAGCTACAGCCTTGGATAGTGATGTAATGCCAAGATAACATACGGAAGAGGGCGGCCATTTTGGACTCTCGTCAAGAGGGTGCAGTGAAGGTCAGCTGTTGCTTTTCGTTGTCGCCAGAGAGCGACACATTGTTCTCACTGGGCAGCGAAAACACAGCATGCTGGACTGGTTAGCCAAGTGGAAAATGATCAGTGATAATCTAAGATCAGATCACGTCACAGTGGTTATTTTCAGCAACAGAAGTTCCTTTACATAATCGGCAACAATATTTGCATGAAATTCGCTTTAGAAAAGCTAAAATACAAAAGTGCACTTAGATTTGTAAAATCGCGTAATAAGATTTAAAAAGTATTAAAAAAGAAAACATTTTTACCTGGCACCGGTTTATCTAAATCCTTTATCGTATTAGATTCTAGCTGTACATTGTTTATTGATATTTAATAATTCAAGACAAAAGATTTGCTTTCAGCACACTGCAAAAACATGAAAGCTTACCAGGTATTTTTAGTCTAGTTGCTGGTGCAAATATCTTAATACATTTGAAATAAGATAAAACTAACTTGCAAGAAACTTTTCAGAAAGATACAGGAGCTTGTTTTAAGAAAATAATTCCTTAATATGGGTGAAAAAGTTTTTGTTCCACTGGCAGATTATTTAACTTATAACATGGAAAAAAATGTCTTAGATCTCCCAATGCAACAAGTACTTTTTCATCAATATTCAAGGAATTGTTGAATTAAAACAAGCTCTTATACCTTGCTAAAAGTTACTTGTTAGTAAGCTCAGTCTTACTTCAAGTGGACTAAGATATTTGCATCAGAAACCAGATAATAAAAAGAAAAATCTTTGGTAAGATTTTTTTGTTTTTTCAGTGCATAGCTAATTTATTATTCATTTATATCTGGTTTTAATTCCAGGGGTAGGTATCCATTTAATGAAATTTGTTCTTAAAAGATAACTTTTTGCAAAAATCTCACATAAAGTGTTTTCTATAGTAAAAAAAAAACCTGCTTCACCTAATTCTTTCGGTTTAAGCTGTTCTTATATGATTGATTTTGCTTGTCCTTTTTTAGTCTTTTTTAATCTGCTTTGTGCTACTTAAGAAAATTATCTTTGGTAATGCATTTTGTGAGTTGGAGGATTCTCATTCTCAACTAATCAACTGCCTTTACAACCTATTTTACTTTCATTTTAATTTAAACAAACAAAAATACATTTGTTAAATTGCTTCTGGTCAGAGACACATTTGCTTGGTTAACTGCATTTATATATTTATTTAATGTCTTGGATTGGGTTAACAGTAAATTTTCTGCACAGGGATGTGAACAGTATGTGTGTGATGCTCATAAAGACACATCAAAAAGTCTCCCAAACAAAACTGAATCCAAGCTAAAATCTCAGCGTGACTCTCTGCATCTTTAAAATAACCACTGTTTAGAGAACAAGAGTCATTTGGAAATAGTTTGACAGATTACCACTTGGGTTTGAGATCTTTGTGTTCTCATTGAGCTCAGATTTCATGGCAGATGTGCTTCCATATTCTCTCTCCTCAATTCTTCTGACCCAAGCTAAACATTGCCTTTTGATGTTAAATCGGTAATAAATGGACCGGGGAAGTCGGCACAGAGATATTGCATAATGTAGGTGCAAACATTCAGGCAACACAGATGACTCATTTCCTCTCATCACAGTTACTGCAGAGGTGGAGAGGGAGCCCATCTGGGGGCTGCGTTTGTGCCACTAATGTGCTGCTCTGTGAGTCTCTGTACACATACGTGTTTTAGACTAATTTGTGTTTTCATTTTTAGTTTACGTATGCATCAGTGCTCATCAGAAGTTTACGGACTGTCATCATAGGTCTACATTTCCTGGTAATTTCATGGTCTCAATGATGCATGCAATCATTTTACAAAGTGGAATAATTTATAGCACACAACTTCAATGAATTTGGTGAACAACTTTGATTTATTTAGCTTTTTCTAAAATTGAAACAGGGTCAAAGTTCACACACACACATTTTGTTATGATTGGCACGGTTTGAACTGTTCAGGTTCCTACCACAAACAACCTTTAAATCAAGTCAATGAATTTTAAGTAGGTTTGAGGTTGGCTGCATCACGATCCTTTGGGAATCTCATCAGGACACATCACTGATTCCTTTGATTCCTTTGATTCCTTCTGCCCTCTGTTCAGAACGCAGCGACTGCCAGCTCAGGTGTGTTTGCCAAGTAAACAGCTGCTGACCTCTGCATAAAGTCCTGCATGCTGATGGGCCTGCTGACAGAATGTCTCCCTGCTTTCCATCTACATACAAAGTCAGAGCTTTCTGAAAATGTTAAAATGCAAACCACATGCTGTGTTAATAGTAGAAGGTTGATGTATGCACGCTACATTTACAGTATTTTTCAACGCAAGACTACTGCACTCAGTCTTTGCAAAAGGATTCATATCCCTCGAACTTTTTCATATGTTTCAACTTAGAGCTGCAAAATGTATTTTACATTTTATGTATTACATCAGTATGAAGACAAAGAAAACTTGTACATATTCATAAAGTTTTGGTGAATATTTGTAGAACTACCTTTTACTTCAAGTACAGCAGCAACTTTTAGGGGTATGAGAATGGTATCAAACAAAAAAGACAAAATGCGTTTAAATCAGATGTGTTAAAGCCGAGATGCATAAAATTGAACAACAGTGTTTTTTACAGACCATGTGAAAAAAGACAACAATAAAATGCTTGAGATATTCATGTCATTAGGATGTTTCTTTTCTGAAGTTTCGCTCTGAAGGGATCATGATCTGTACTGGCCAAACATCAGATAAGGATGCAGCATTATTTCCAGCATCATCCTTTATTTGTCTGGGATGGTGACTCATGTCACCTGAAAGCAAACGGCGCCACAACCATGACATCCATTAGCTTCTCTTGAGTCACTAATAATGGGGGATGCATGCTTGCTTTTTTTAATCTCATTAAATATCCAAGGTATTGTGAGAAGCCCTAATGGTCTGCAAGGGCCACTCCGGCATCGATTTACTTCTGAACTTCAAATACGGCATAATAAATAACGTTTTAAAAAATAAAATCTAATATTTTTTATGTAGAACATTATAATAGCTTGAGAAAAAGCAGCCACACACTAAATGAAAGTAATATTTGTGCACTGAGTCAGTGTTTTTAAGCAAAACTCTTTGTCATCATGTAATTTTGGAGCTAACAATCTAGAAACGCCATCTTTCTCGTTCTTTTGTGCTCAAATCTCAGCTATTATCTGAAAAATGAGATTGCTTTAACACAATCATTTTTTAACATGGACACTGTTCTCTTTAATCCCACCCACCCAGCTGCCTGGAGGAGCCTGGCAGGATGCCATCTGGTATTGTTAGATTCCTGATATTGATCTCTCAAAAGCCGGCCAGCGAACTACAATAGTACCATACCATCCATCGAAAAATTACCTGAAAGAACAAAGAAATCCTAATTAGTGCAAAAAAGTCATGCTCTAACGATTCTAGCTTTAAAAAATTTACTTCAAACTCTCTGCCATTGGCTCAATAGAAACCCCTCAAAGGAAAAAATTCCAGGGGACATTTGAATTATGGTGATTCACATAACAGAGCTGCACATGCAGCTCCCTATCAAAATGGACTCTAATGTGCTATCCGGTCATCCTCCTCACAGCAACGTGTGGTTAAGGCATCATGCAGCCAGAGTGTAAATCATTAACCACTTTGTAGGTCAAACGCTGAATCATAGTAAGCCTCAGTGACCGTCATGCAGAACAGAGTCTCTTGACAATGCAGGTGTTTCCAAGTCCCAAACTCTGTCCCAGCAGCAGATTAAAATGGGAATCCATTTAGAGAAGTAATTAGCACAATGAAGTAACAAAATCAAGGTGCAGGGATGAGAGAGTGAGTTGTTCTCTTGACAAAAGCGATATAAAAATGTGATTTATTATTATTATTCACTTGCTGCTTGTGGGTTTATATACGCTTGCATATGTTTATTTGTCATGCTGATAGCAAACTCAGAGGGAAAATATTTTATTTTTAAGAAAATTTTATTTTATTTTGTTTAATCAGTTTTTATTTCACCATTTCACAGTGTAAAGAAATATATGCACTTTTTAAGGCTGACCTATTATGCTTTGTTGAAAAGGTTAGAATAGATTTGTGGGCTATACAAAACATGTTCATTGTATATATTTTTTTGCACAAAATTATTGTTGTATAATAAGACTTTAGTCTGCTCAGTTCATACTGAACTGTTTTACGGCGTCATGTCACTTTAAATCCAAATAAGCTGCTGCTGGCTATGACCCCCAACTCAACATTTACATAAAAATGGTAGAAATGGCAAAAATGACAAGCAGAAGTAGAGCCTCCTGCATAACCAACAAGAATGCAGCAAATGCTTTCTGGATGGTAAGTAATGACGGGGTGCCTGTCGACTCTGACTCAACAATCAGGAGACTTTTGAAACAGCTCATTTTCCAGACACTAAAAAACATTAACTTATTGCCAAAACAACACCTGGGTGGATTTTTTAAGTTCTTAAGCTATTTTTAAATAGCTAGCTTTTGTGCTGAACACATTCAAAGAGTTGTGGACTTCTGGAAGTTGCTTTATTGCCACAAAAGTTAAACTTTGTTGTTGCTTTTCTGGTCCGCAGACCTTCGACTTTTTTCACGTTTATTATTTTTCTCTTACAGCTTCTTGTGTTTAAGCTTTAAATCAGCTTCACTAGACTTGCCCATCAATCACTCAAGAAAACCTTGTTGATGCTAAAAGGCACAGGAACATTTAACATTTTATGAAATCAGTCTGCTCACTGATGGAAACCACTGAACTACAAAAGCAAGTTGTCAGTCAAAGAGAGACTGGCTTTTGCTTTGTCCAGAGCAGGTGTGTGTCCCACCTTATTTTGCACATTCCTTTCATGTCAGATCAAAAATGCTTCTGCACAGTGGATACCTTAGGGACATTTGGTGTTAAAAAATGAAAAGATTTGATTGACAGGCACCTCTGCCACATGGGGATTACCTCGGCAGCAGTTGGACTGTTTGCCTCCGGCATGCTGTTGAAGGGCAAAACCCCCCATAGACAGGAAAATGTCAATTTATTGTCATTATAAGATTTAGTTTTACAGCACAAAAAGAGTGTAGAGGCTGAATCAGAAATTGGTGTTGAAAATAACCTGACAAAAATTATGAATTTCAACAAGATTTTGAGCAACTACTGACATTTTTTAATAACAGTCTTTGTTTTGTGTTTTATTCGCCTAAACCTTTTAATATAGTGAATCTGTTTCATACTGCATCCCCAAATGTTTTATAAAATGTTCAAAATACATAGCACATTTTAAAAGGGAATAGATAATAGTTTTGTGCTTCATTTTCAACTGTAATCTGATGTGTGAAATTTACAATTTAACCAAAAGTTGTGATGCTGTTATGAATGCAATACAAGCAACTAAGAAATAACATAAACTTAAATCAAAATTAGTTATATCTAAGTTTCTTGACCTAATTTCAGCTTATGCAAAGATGATTTATAAAGTGGTTTATTCAATAACGAGGAAGAAGCGATGAAAACTATTTCAGCAGCTTGGAGACCTAACAATCCAGAGACCTGCAGAATGATTTACATCAAATATGCAAATGAAAGCCTCACTTTTCTCCACATAATTTAAGTCATTACAGAGAGTGTTTAATTAAACCTGCGTAAAAACACAACAAAGGGTATTCTCATTGCTATTATTTTGCTTTTACCACCTAAGATGGGATTTTGTCAAACATGGATTGAAATAATCACCAATAATTACAAAATTATTCAAATTCAGTTAGGAAACATTTAGTCTGTTTGTGAAAAAAAAAGAAGATTTTGAGTTTGCTGAAAATGTCATTGTAGTTTTGCCTTGTTCATGTGAAGTCAGTGTGTTACTGCAAAAAATATATTGATTGTTGAGGCTTGTGTGTTGTTTCATCATAAAAACTGTGTCTGTGGACTGTAACTTAAGTTTAAAAAAAATCCCCGGGTCGGTTCCTGTCATTTGCTACCTGATCACCACACAGATGACACCATAAGTGTGACATGAAGACCTTCAGGGCTGAGTTACTGGACTGTGGTGGCAAGTAAAAACATCAGCCTCAGCTGCCTTCAAAGAGTCATTTGAACTGCTTTGAACTTCTCTCTTCTGTAGAGACTGGGAGAGAAAAATGTCTTTCCATGTGGCTTTTAAAGCAAAGGTTAATAATGCCGGTAAAATATGTTGTTTAAAAAAAACATGATTGGAGTGTCATAGATAATCACACAATAGTGATATATGTTGAAACATTACAAACATCGACAGGTAAAGGGAGAAACTTCCTGAAGTCCTTATGACGACTCAACAAAAACCTGAAATTTTTGCCAGAAGCTACTTATAAGAAGCTTTAAAATTTAATTCTTTGATATTTTATTATATACTCTTATTTTTCCTAGGAGACAATAAAGTATATTCTATTGCATCTTTTCTATTGTCTGATGTTCCCAGAGTGGAGGTGTCCAAACCTTTTGTTATGTGGGCCAAAATTGTTGAGTCAAAAGTAGTTATGGTCTAAGAGAAAAAATAAATAAATCAAAGTAAAATCAACATTTTTTTGTAGGATCCAAAAAAAATATTTTGCATATTTACTGTATTAAAAGAAAGGTCTAGTTTTCAATTTTTATAGGATCAGTTAAACAAGTTAATGAAATACATTAAATAAATGTCACTTTATCATTTAACAAACTAAATAAACGCTGATTCGGGTGCAGCAAATCAGCTTCAGGAAAACAAAATCAGCAAAGAAGATTTTTCAATAAAAGTCACAAGGTTCTACTTATAAAAGTTTGGTTTTAAAAAGATTAATATGCATATTGTGTTGTAATTTCAGTTATAAGAAAATTAAGTCAGTAAAAATGTCACCCTGATTAAAAATAAAAGGTTTAATTAACAAATTATACAAATTTATGGGGCCACCATTGACCTTTGGATACCTCTGCCATAAAGCCTCAGAGCTCTACAAATACCAACCAAAATCTGATGGTATCCATGGAAACCAATCAAACACACACGCACACACACACGCACCACCGTGATGTAACATTCGAACCAGTTTTTACTGATGTTACCATTCTATGTCTGTAATGGTTTCAGTGAGATTGAGGCTTCTGGTCGTAATGTTATAGTTGGCTGATGCTGCATAACAGATGGAGCTTATCTTCTCACTGAAAACTGAAACATTTCAACAGCTTTTCTCCTAACCCTGTCTCACATCCTCGTGTTTCGTTCATAAATATACTGCAGAGGGGAAATTTCTTTCCCATGTAAGATTTTTCAGTTCTGATGAGATACAGTTACTAAATTAAAACAATGCTTTATTCCTCTTTTCTTCATGGTTTTTAGTTCAGCTTAATGCAACATTTTTAGTTAGTTGAAGCTGAATGAAATTTTCTGTTAAATATTATTGTTTATTAATACCAATAATAGGACATCAAAAGTGAAAAATTGATATTTTTGGCAGTTGTTTATAGTTCTTAGTGAAAATCGTCGCATCCTTTGAACTTTATTTATCAAAGCACAAACGTTTTATATAATTTGGATTTTTATGTAAACTGCATAAAGTATAGCTTCAAAAGAAAGCAAAATGACATACAGTTTTTATTTTCTTACAACTAAAAATCTAAAAAGCGTGACGATGCAAACATGCATCTTCTGTTCGCTGCAGACTGAAATTGTTGTTCTTTCTCCTCTGTAAAGTAGCTCCAGCTCAGTCTGTAGGAAAAACATGCAAATAGCCATTTTCAAGTCTTGCCACAGGTTGGATTTAGGTCTAGACTTTGACTAGACCAACTAAACAATCTAACTGTAGCTCTGACTGACTGTTTTAAGGTTGTTGTTCTGAACCTTCACCCCAGTCTCAAGTGTTTTCTATATTAGCTAAGTTAAAATAAATTAGTAAATATTGATGAAAAAGCATGCATTACTGTCATCTAACTTTATAGCTTCTGTCTTTTATCAAATTTAATTTGCCTTTTTCATATCCTGAGTCCTTAAAACTGTAATAAAATGGAAAATGATGAATCACCTTACTGCCAGAACACTTCTCTGCAAATTCTGGCAAGTCATCAGTGTTTTAATACTGAAATTTGTCCTTTTCTAGTCAAATTCAGGCGTGATGGACCATCAGAGAGAAACATTGAGAGCAAATGTGTGACTCAGTTCATCCAATTTATCAGAATCCCAAATTGATTAAAACACTTAGTGTGTAATATCAGTACTCACCTCAGGAATGAGGGGAGAAAGAGTTGGCTCTTTAGCATCCACTCCATTTTCTATTTTTATTTTTACCAATTATTTTATTAAAAGTCTAATTAAGATAATTACTTTTGTTTTATTGGAAGATTTGAAGGCTTTTAAGGTTTATATCGAGCTTTGCACCATCAAACCACTGTACATATTTAAATTAGATAAATATGAGCCTGGTCTTCTATTCACAGATTAAGTCTAAATCTTATTAGAAAATCATGAACCTTCAGATCTGATTGGCTTATTATCTAATGAGAAATATGAATCTTATGAATGTTGGCACATTCTGAAAGTAGCTTATAAAAATGTGAATAATTTAGCGCCTTTATCCAACACATTCTGCTTTGCGTTAAAGAGACAGGAACTAAATGACAATTGATTTTGTCTGTCTGAGTGGAAGTTGAATAGGATGCAGTGACATATTCATCTGTTAAAAATATTACCTTCATAAAGACTTGTAGCCACTTTAAAGGAAAGGTGTGCAAAGGATTTGTGTAAAAATTTGGCACTTTTTTTCTAAGGATAAAAAAGAATTAGTTTTATATTTTATGTTTTTGGGTAATTGTCAAAAAAGTGAAAAAGCATTTTACTTTTTAAATACAATCTAAATCAAAACAGAAAATGGTCTTCAAAGTGAGAGGTGGAGCCGAAGATTAATTTTTTTCTCTGCCTGTGCTGTTCTCAATTGTTTCTGTGACTGAATGCAGCATGGGATTGTAAGAATGTTTTTGATAAAGTGACAGCTTTTTCATGAGTTTCATTATAATTTTTAAATCATAAAATATATATTTTTTATTCAGTCTGAAATTTTTTTGCCCACAGAGGCAAATTTTTGTTTTTGTTTATGTAATACTATGTTCTACCACTGGAGGCACTGTGGTGAAACATCTGGACTCATCTTAAAGTTGACACATTAACTTGATGCCCCATGTTTTAAATACAATCATTATTTACAAATTTAGGTTACATAACTTAAAGATGCTACAAACTATAGTCACAAATAAGAAGAAACATAAAAATATGAATCAGATTTCCTAAGTCACTCAGCCAAAAATATATTGAACGTCAGAAAACAGATTTATCACAATTAGATTTTATAAACGTTGCGGCACAGCAGCCGAACTCTCAAGAGATATACATATCATACAAAGATGGTTAAGATGTGAAAACATCCCTCTAAAACTATGATGTGCCATATTTGGAGCCAACAGGAGCTTAATCTGTTCCTCCAGAATAAATGAGAAGAAATCAGAGAACTTGGCATCACTGCACCACAGTTTATCAGAATTACATTGCTTTCTCTTTTTTGGCTCATTTATTCAAAATGGCTCAAAGTGGGATGATATTCTCCGTGAAATATTATGATTTCCTTTCAACTCAGTTGCAAGCCAGTTAAGTGTGAAGAAACCAATCAGAATTGCTCGCTGTCTAGTCAGTCATGTGCAAAAGTTTAATATAAAATCCAACAGGAGTCATCTGTTAGGCTGAAATTACAATTTGTTTTTATGTAAACTTCTGGTTTAACAGTAAACGCTCATAAGACTTGCCACATGTTGCTGGTCTACTTGCAACATGTGCAGATAGCAGCAGAAAACCTTTTGCATAAATTCTGCTCCAAAAAACATATTCTGAAGACATAACTGGGTGGGATTTGGGTTAAGTCTTGATTTTATAATGATTTGCCGGAACGCAGGTGAGCAAACAGCCAAAGGACAATGAACTGAAGCAATGTTCATAATCATTTCCTTTACAAATGACACAAAGAGACTTTAGTCTCACAATTCTGACTTTAATTTCAAAAATCTGACTTTAATCTCACAGATAAACAAAGAAATCTGACTTTCTGAACTCAGAATTTTGAGAATAAAGTCAGAATTCTTTTTTTTCTCAGTTTTGTTCTACACTTTGCATATTGTAAATGTATTTAACAAATTGGAAGAGTAGCTCAAGTTTTTGATGCATAAAAAAGTTACATGTTCTGGCAATGAGGAAGTAAACAACCCATTCACTAGAGTTGCTGGAAAGGTCAAACAAGAGTTGTGTATCTCCATATAGCTACGTATCCTCCAGGGTTCTTCAGCTAATCCTAATTAATCCTTGAGGATAATAATGTGCTATCTCCTAAGTGACCACACAACCACAGCACAGGGAGTTCTGCTCTGCTTTTTCACGGTTACACTATCAATATTAGTCACGGCACTTCACAATTAATGCATGGATCTAACATCACACTGTCTCTTGTTATTACACACAAACATGACCCATTACACCCACAGTGCTTTAACAAATGTGTATTTGTGTGACTAATTGTGCCAGCAGCTACTGAAATTGCTACCAGGCCTTTTATGTTCGACAGGCTCCATTTTGTCACCAAATGAGCTCGTGAATCCCTTCACAGAAGCAACTCGGCTTGTTCATAAACAGACGTTATAGCAAATTTAAATATGCAAAAACTTTTCATCAAAAGAGATGGTTTTGCTGTTGAGCAGCAAGTCTTGTAATGTCCTCCAGTGTGATTATTTTCCTGCAGAATGGACGGTTTTATAATTAGAAGTCATTCTTTTTTTAATGACCTGAGACATTTTGGATGGAAGCAATTAGTTGTAAATATTGTAAATATGTTGCAAAATCTAATTTATTAAAGTTGGTTTAGAGCTCATGCCTGAAAAGCTGTTAGTATAAACCAATATCATCCAATTCTAATGAATTCAGTTTTTTCTCAAGCAAACCTGAAGATACAACAACGAGCCCTGCGCTGCAGCGCCGATAGGAGATGGATATGGATTGATTTTTGTGACCTTTACAGGCATCCACACCACTTACAGTTTAATCTCTGTTTCTGTTTATTGCATAGTTATTGCTGGAGTACAGATCAATACTAAATACATGCTGGGCCAACAAGATATTGGATGGTCTACATGTTTTCCATTCACAGGAAATCCATCAGAGGAAAGTAATGGATTCGGGGCTATAGGTAATGTTTGTGGTTTCTAAAAGATATTAAAGTTCCAGTTCAGGTCAAACATTCACCACAACAGTTAAACAAATGTTCGACTCAAGTGGATCACACCTCTGTGCTTTCTAAGCAGTTGGATCAAGGTTGTAACCTAAACAAAAGGTCACTTGGGACCCAGTTTTTATGATTTCTGTTCAGTTAAATCACAATGAATTTATTTGCAATGATGCAATGTCTTTCGATTGACTGGAACATTATTCATTATCATATAAATTTTTCATTTTTGAGCTCAGAAGATACATTAAGGTGAAAATGATCAAAGCACACAAGTCATTTCTTCTTAACTCAAGCAATATTTGTTTTTTTAATATTTTTTTTCAGTGATTAAATCATTAGTAGAAACTGAGGTTGGCTGCTAAGTTTGTAGGTTTTTCCACATATCTAGTTTTAAATTTGCATGTAAAAAAATACATATGTATTTTAATTATTTTGAAACACTGCAAAATTTATAGACATAATGACATATATTTTAGAGAGAGACTATTTAAAGTTGCCAGTAGAAAAAAAATCCGGTTCATATGTTCTAAAATACATCAGACGTTTAAGTTGCTACATTATCTCTAAATCCTATATCCTGACTTTTATTTTCAAAGTTTAGAAAAAGTTCACTGTGAGATAAATAGTTATACACAGATTAATGCTAAGTATTAATAAACTGATGTCATTGATTAGGTCAGACAAGAAATACAAACAATTTTTAATACTTCTTCAATTCTGTCAGACCAAAGCTTTAAGCCTTACTGTACTCTCATTATTATTATGTGACTAAAGTAGCGACAAAATCAGTTGTTGCTACTTTGGGAAAAGCAGTTGTACCATAAATTAAGATAAGCTATATTTTGATTATTTTATATAACTCAATACACTCAATAGGTATGCTGAAAGTAAAAGCCCTGCAACTTATTGGATGGTTATCTACATTTTGTACTTCTTTAAGATCTCTGCATATATGAAAAAAATTAAATAAAACTTATAGTTTTATTCACAATAGTTTTTAACTGTAAGCCATAAAGTGATGCCAGCAGTAGGAAAAAGACAGTTTGAAGCTCAACATCCATTTGAGTAAAACATAATATCATCTGCATAAAGACACACATTGCTTGAACACAGGCTAGATCATTGTATCTTCTTTTTATTAAATTATAACATAAATATTTAGGGAATTTTTTAGTATCTTCAAAAAATGTTAAATATCACAGTGGACTGAAATAAGATAAAATGAACTTACAAGTAACTTTTCAGCAAGATATAGGAGCTTGTTTTAGGTTAACAATTCCCTATACTGATGAATAAATATTAGTCATAACCAAAGTAATCTGCAAGTGGAACAAGACATTTTATCCATATTATAAGTGAAATTAGTGAAACTAGTACTTTTCCAACAATATTAATAAATTATTGATATAAAACAAGCTCATATTTCTTGCTGAAAAGTTACTTGTGAGCTAGTTTTGTCTTATTTCAAGTGTACTAAAACATATGTACTATAAACTAGACAAACACACTTGGTAATGTTTTGTGTTTTTGCAGTGTATGGTTCTCTATTTTTGCTACATTTGGTTCTTTGTTTTTTGGTCACAGATGCAAACTCAGAAGCTTTATTTCCTGCTCCTTCAAACTGCAATCATAACTGTTTGAAATAAAACATTCTAGGCTTTAAAGACTGTAAATATGTCTGTCAAGTCTGAATCCTTGTAGTACAATCCATAAAATATAAGATGAATCCCCAATAAACAGTTTTTTTGTTGGCATATAAATGAAGTGTGTATGCTTACATCTTTTCTAACTTTATACTCATCAGATCCATATTGTATATTTTCTACAGTAAATAGTGTTTTGTATTTCCCAGAGTGAAGTTTCTTTCCTTCAGGGATTGTTTATATGTTTGCCCAGTGGTTGTGTGTAAATGGCTCAGCTGCAGGCTGCTATATCTGCACTGTTGTGGTGCTTTTTCAACCTCCTGTGGTTTTCAGCGGGGCAGGAGGTCTGTCGCATCCCACTGATTGTGATTCCCAGCGTGTGTCTGTGTGTTTGGGTTTGTTTATCAGTATGTCAGGAAGTTTGAAATTTGATGCCTTTGCACTGTGAGTGTGCGTGCCAGAGATGTGTGCTTCGCTGTATTTGTGTTTGCATCACTCAAACAACACACACACACCCTAACACTTTATCATCTAATGCCAGATAAACTCAACTACTAAGGCCCATCTAGTCCCTCATCCTGTCACACACAGCTCTCTTTCTAACTCTCCATCCATCTCTCGTCACACACAAGCAGACACCATAATCACGGCTGCACACACACACAACCGCATCCTCCCCTGTGGCTGCCTGATTGAGGTTTTCTCGCCTCAACCTTTAAATTTACTGTAATAGTAGAACGAGCGAGGTAGGGAAGAAAGGGAGTGAAAGCTAAACTGAAGGATAGAAAAACAAAGAGGAAGAGAGGGAGAGTGATGAAGTGAAAGAAGACAGAGTTAAGGAAGTGTGGTAAGAGGGAAGGAGGAAGAGTGACAGAGGTGGCAACCCAGGGGAGAGGAAAGGTGAGGAAAAAAACGGCAGAGAGTTTGGTGGAAAGAGTGTTAGAGAAGGAGAAACTCAAAGAAAACCTCTCCCATTAAAGCACGATTAGAGCCTCTGCTGGACCAGACTTTACAACCTCAGCTTTCAGCCACTGATGATATAACACCCCATTTTAAAGATCAATTTGTCACTTTTCATCTCCTCCTACACCTCATTTTCCTCCGTCCTCCACTACAGGGAAGACAGGACTGGATGGTGGCTCACTATTGACTATCCATTTAGATGAAGTCATTTGTTGTAAATCTAATGCGTGACCATTTCTTTCTCATTCTCCGAAGCCCTCAAACAAACACAGACATACTCTGCATCAATGAATAATCCTCTTTGTTTGCAGTCAGGGAGGCAATTCCCCTAAATGTCACTGATGAGCTATGGTCAAAGTCCAGGAAGTCCTAAACCAATTTATGAAAGGCTTTACATCAGTTTTATTCTGCCCTAAAGCCATAGTTGCTCATGATAACAATCTCATTTTTCTACTTTTGGGGTCACACCAGTTGTACTTTTTCACAGTTTTTTCATACAAAGCCCAAACGTTAATGTATGTAATGTGTACATTAAAAAGCAATGTACTTTTATAAAGTGGAAGCAGAATGATGATTTTTACAAATAGTATAGTGTGAAATTGTATTAATTCCTCCTGAATCTATAATTAGTGAAGCTTCACTACAATGCTGCTGCATGTTTTTAGCGAGATGCGTCTACCAGTTTCCACATTTACACATTTACACTGAGCTGTATTTCTCTCTCCCTGCTGTAAAAAAGTCATAACCACAGAATGATACTGCCACCACTTTGTCACACTGTGGGCATTTTCCGTTTAAGGGCCTAGTTTTCCACCACACAATAATGGCGTTTCCATTATAAATGTGTGCAAAACTTTGTCAATGTCGAAAAAACACAATTTTGCAATTGTTGTGTTTAAAGAAGAAACAAAAGAAGTCAAATGTGAATAAGTTTGTTCACACAATACATTATTAAATGTATTGTGTGAACATTACACAATGTTCACACAACATTGCATCATCCTCCTGCTACTTCCTGTCATCTTCTTCTACATGGTTTGTGCCAGTGGCAACATCCAGTTATTTATTATGCGACTTGCGTGATGAGAAAAAAAAAAAAAATCCATTACAGTGTTGCAAAATAAACCAATTTTGATACGGCAGAAAAAACACCTTATCCTAGTGCTAAAACTTTTATTGAAAAGTTTTTTCAAAATTGCCATGTTTCCATTAAGCTCATTTATTTTCAAAAGTTTAATTTGTGGAATTATATATGATGTTTTTTATATGTTGTGTTGTTGTGTATTATTTCTTTGTGGACTGTTAGTCTGTTGAATAAAGCTTATCTATCTATCTATCTATCTATCTATCTATCTATCTATCTATCTATCTATCTATCTATCTATCTATCTATCTATCT